>JANHFO010002365.1:233944-244914 GCA_032468095.1 Pareas carinatus | reverse complement strand
TATTTTAATATTGCCTGTACGCCGCCCTGAGTCCCCTCGGGGAGAAGGGCGGGATATAAATATTATTAATAAATAAAATAATAAATAAATAAATAAGGCAACCACCACTTTTATTATCTTCAAGCTTAATCTTATACAAATTCATCAAGCTTAAAAAGCTATGGTATCTCACTTTAAAACTTCAAGGAGCTTCACAGATTACATGCTTCTATTTTCTTTCCCAATGTTCAATTTTCTTGGTAATCCCCGTAGAGGAGCATGGCTACCAGCAGCTAGTTATATATGTATCTTATGGCAGCCATTTTGCATACTGAACACTGGCTTTCAAAACCTCTAATGTTCTTTTGATCAAGGAAAGGTTGACTATTCCTCTAATATGCTCTGTGTTTCCATGGGATGTTTATTAGAATTTCTGTCTG
This sequence comes from Pareas carinatus, assembly GCA_032468095.1. NCBI lineage: Eukaryota > Metazoa > Chordata > Lepidosauria > Squamata > Pareidae > Pareas > Pareas carinatus. Next base: position 244,495 of record JANHFO010002365.1, on the reverse strand, counting down.
CTTCTCATAAGCTTTTAGTGAGCCTTTTGAGGGAGGTCAGGTCAGGAACAGAATTCACAAAGATTTCAAGAATGTTTTATTGTTCTAGGATATAATAATAGAATTTTGAAAGTGCTGAAGTTTCTCCTTACCGCCTTTTACATAAATCAGAATCAAGGCAGACCTGTTTTAAGTTTTTTCTCTCACACCTTTCTCTTTTCAAGGACTAACTTTATCAAACTTGTATGCTACCCCTCTCGCCAAAGGTGATTCTAGGCGTTGAATAAAATGCACTAGAAAACATTAAAGCAACAAATAATCTTAAATTTAAATTCAATTAAAATAAAACTAAGCAGGGTGGAGAAAGAGGGAGCAAAGTGCACATAGGGAAGAGGTGGGTATTATCTACTTCATCAGTCATTACCAAAGTGTATATAAGTGTATATATATATGGGAAAATTTGGGTGGTCCGTGAGCCAGGTGCATCCAATAAGATGTGCCTGCCCATGCCCGTGCCCCACCTACACTATATTAAGTGTAGGTAGGTGTAAGTAGTGCTCTTTTTGTAAAAAAAAATATATTCCGGAACTCAAAGGCTTTTCTTGTCATGGAATGCACCAGAACTGTGTTCCGTTACCTTTTGTCGCCCAGTAGGAGAAAGCCCAGCTAGGGAGGGGGGAAGAAACCGCCTCCGAAGGATCCAGCCAAGCTAGCCCTGAACAGTTTATCTTGGCTGAATTCACACAAGGATTTTCAAAGTTTTGCAAATTGCTTCCTTCCTCAGCTGTGTGTGTGTGAGAGAGATTCTCTCACTCATTCTGTGTCTGTGTGTCTCTGTCTTATTCTCTCTGTGTTACTGTGTGTGTGTGTGTGTGTGTATGTGTCTCTGTCTTATTCTCTGTCTCTGTGTGTCTCTGTCTCTCATTCTCTGTCTGTCTGTCTCTCATTCTCTGTCTGTCTGTCTGTCTCTCTGTGTGTGTGTCTTTCTCTCAGGAACAAATACCACACTAAAATGTGTAATACTTAAATAAGCTTCAATTATTTTGTAATAATTAAACTAACTTTAAGTTTTTGTTATGATTAAATAAGCATTTATGAATTTGTTATAATTCAATAGGCTTTTTAATTTTGTTTTATTAAATAGGTGCATTCTATATTAACAAAATAGAAGTTTTCTGATCATTATTTTACAAATGTATGTATCTTTTAAAAAATTTGTATTAGTGGTCTGTGGGATTTAAAATTATGAGTTTAGAGGTCCCTGAGGTCCAAAAGGTTGGCGGCCATTGTTCCAGATAGTAGGAGTCATGGCAGAAAATGCTCTTCTAGACCCTGGCAGCTGAAATTCCTTGGCTGATGGGGTCTGCAGCATGCAGTGTCTCTTATCTTTCCTTAATGGCTCCTGAATACATTCTCCAAGCTTGTGACTGCATTTGTTTATAGCAATACCAATAGCACTTAGGCTTATATACTGCTCCATGGTGTTTTAATGCACTCTCTGAGGATTTTACAGAGTCAGCATATAGCCCCCAACAATCTGGGTCCACATTTAGCAACCTCAGAAGGGTTGAAGGCTGAGTCAACCTTGACCCCGTCAGGATCAAACTCCAGACTGGGCAGAGTTTGCCTGCAATACTGCATTATAACCATTGCTCCATCAGGGCTCCCAAATATTTGTCTTTATTTCCTTAACTCTGATTGGTCACTTTAATGTCTTTGTTTTCCTTTCACCACCTCCGCCCTACATACCTTTGATTATAGCCAAACTGATGACCAGAGATTTCAGAGTGAACAAAATAGAGATGTGACAGTAAGCTATGATCTATGTTACAAGTTTTGATCCTTATTTTAAACCCACTTTCCGCTGTAGACTCAACCTCTCAGTATTTTTATGGCCTAATAACTTGCAATAATTTGCTGGGCATTTCCTGTTTAACGATACTTCTCTATCATTTGCAAATTTACATTTATGATAGTATTCCAATTATGTAGAAATCTCTTAATTATACTGGGATACTGCCATTTTGCTTCCAAATTAAAAGATTTTCTGAAAGTATTATTAAAGGAAGACATGGATAGTTTTTAAATAACTCACTTTTTTAATTAGCCATACAGCCCCTCCCTCCAAATATCATATTTAAAGCAGAAATTAATTTCAAATCCTATTTTCTTTAGTTTTTGACATGTCTACTGATTACTGGTTATTAAATAAATCAAGAGGCCAGTTATTTTAAACCCTACCTTACAGCATTCAATGGGATAAATACTGTAGGTTTATAAAATGCTTTATTTTTGACATTTTGGTCTGGCAGGAATACAAGACACTGTTAGGCAAAGTATTTGTGATTCTGGATATAAAGGTCTGAACACTGCTGGTGACCTTTTGATCGTTCAGCAATAAAATCAAATCACTGAAACTGATCAGACAGTGCAGAAGCTTTGGAAAGGAAGGGTTGAGTTTTTACTCTGTTTTAGTCTAATGCCATTTAAGTTAAGTTGCACACTTAGGAGGACATTTAAAACTAATTCACTTGGAGAGACACTTACTGAAATTTAATATCATGTATGCAAAATGACTGCAGTGATTTTGGTGTATTAATTATGCCTGAAGCATGACACAAGATGCTCTAGCACACACTAGAGGTCTCTCTCGTAGCTAAGATGTGTCTTGTTTACAGTTATTTCTAATCTGAGTTTGAATAATATCAACTAGAATTATAATCTTAAAACATATACATTTATTTCAGTATACATTTCAATACTTTTTACATAGTGCTGGATAGAATGAAGGAATGAATGGAAATATACATTCAGTGTATATCCATAAAAATAGTTATGAAATAACTACCCCTTTAAAATGAAGATACTAGTTTGGATTTAAAAAAATGCTAGGGGAATATAGTAAATGGTTGTTTTGTAACATGAATATATGGAAATAGTTTTACAGGCTCCATCCAATCTACCTCATAACAAGAATTTACACTTTTGCACAGGTAAAATGTATTATGTTTACAATAATGTTCAAGAAAACTAAGGGAGTTTTAATTATTTACTGTTTACATGTGGATTGAATGATTGATTTAGTCGTTATTAATAATATTTAGTGTTACATAATGTCTGCAGACGATTTAAAAGATGCAGGTAAATTGTTACTGAAGTAAATACATGACAATACACATTTAAGAGATGCAAACAGCTATTTATTAAGAAATAATGGATTTGAATTCAATAATCACAGTTACAAAATTATATCAACACAAATGATATGACATTAACATTTAATTGGCATTCTTGCACTTTTTGCATTTACTTACAGCCACATTAGCAGAGTAAATAGAATAGTACTTGCCAGTCCCACATTTGTGATGTTACCATATTACTATTTATGTACTGCTGTATGTGCTTTGATGTTGTACATCAGTGGGGATCTTGCATAATTTATGTTTCTATTGGTACTGAGAGCTATTCAGTGCATTTATTTATAGATTACTTCATCACCACTGATTTTCTGTTATATGTGCAATAGTAACGGGAAGGTAAAGTGAATTGTGATCCTTGCATTCAGTATATTGTGAATAGTGTTATGAAAAACAGCTCTAATCCATGTCATGTCATGGGAATTGATAGCTGGTTTTTGCAGACCACGTTTAGTTAAAGGTACAGGACCAAGCATACTGTCTTGCCCCTGGTCTACTAGTAACAATAGATACTTGTATTTTGCACACGTTCAGATATTTTCATTCAGGTTTATTTGCACTTTCATCCTCTGTTACAAAGCATGCATAAAGAAGAGGCAAAGGATGATTAATGCCATAAATCCATTTAGTCCACCATCCTGTAATAATGGACCACATGATCCTCTAGCTATCTCATAATCCTAGCATGTTGATCCTGTATTCTTCCTCAACTTTCACCACTACTATGGCATATTTCTTCAATTGAATTTGTGAAATGAAAGCTTTTGTGCATTGTGAAACCCCTACTGGTTTCATTGGATAAACAAAGTCTTTTCAACAATTATGCTCATGAAGGTATAATCATTTATGTAGTAGGTGAGGAATTTATCTTCAAATGTGCCATTTTAAAAAGGTTCCAGCTGTTATGGCATTCAGTAAGGATGCTGAAAGTTATAGTTGGGCGAGATTGAAATCCAGCCAGTGCACCCTATGGCAGACACATGCTGTGCTGCAGTTCAGCAAAAGTTGACAATGATGGACCTTTTTGAATGTTTTTAGATTGTCCTTCGTTATCTTGAATTCAGAATGATCAAAAACACCGATTGTCACACATCCCGCCAACAATGCATTTCTTGTTGTTCAACTCTTTGCTCTGCATTTGAAGGGGGGGGGAATCTGCCAAGAGAAAAATTCTTTCTCTGATTCCTATTTCATTCATTCATTCATTCGTTCATTCATTCATTTTGCAATTGCAACAGAGATGTATACTAGATTTTCAAAATCAGGGGAAAGTCCTTTTTTTGCATATCAACATAAGTTATTTAAGTCAGTGGTCCTCGATCTTCTGGGCACCAGGGACCGATTCCATGGAAAAAACCTTTTTTCACGGATCGGTGGGGATGTGGTGTTGCAGCCTGCCTGCATTTTGCAAATGGGGCTTGGCTTGTTTGAGTGGCCCGATTGTTGGCATGTCGTGGCCTGGTACCGGTCCATGGACTAGTGGTTGGGGACCCCTGATTTAAGTGCTTGCATTTCATTATAATTTTATATGTAAGATTGGATACTTCTTTAGTTTTTCTTGGAGCTTCGGTCAACCTCAGTGTAACAGATATTAAATACATAAGAATTATTCTGCTCTTCTCTATTACACTATTTCATCATCCTACTTTTTGTATATTATAGTATAATTTTTTTTCTCCGTTGAAGAAAATCATTTAAAAGGCTAATTTTATTGTAATTTTAACTATTTATGCCCCTTCCATTTACTTGCAGTGTACTGGGGAGGGGTCATGACCTTTGCTTCCTGCTTTTTTCTTGACTGCTATCATGTCATTGCTACCCCTGAACAAAAAGAAATAATTCTCTATCTTCCCCTCCACCACCACATCTAGCACATTTGCATAACAATATTCAGCAGCAGTGCCAAGGCTGGACCTGACATTGAGACCTGGGCCTTGACTTCAGGCCTAACACCACTTCTGCCACTCAGAAAGGCCGCCTTGCCCCACTCTCCAAAGCACATAGAGCCTTGGGGAATGGTGCAATTGTCTCTGCAGATCGGTGTGTCCCACTTACCTTCCCTACAGGCAGTGTTTTCTTCCTGTTGAGAGATCCCTGTGGCTAGCTGAGGCTACTCCAGGTTGCAGAAGGCCTTTAGTTTTGAAGCAGTTTTAGAGTGCTTTTCTGCATCCTCAACAACCTCTAAAAACTGCATGGGGACACACCCTGTTCTCACGCAATTTCAGAGGCCACACGAGAGCACAGCCCTCTCAAACAACGTCTGGAGGGCCCAAAGGCCATATCTATAAGTATTTTGAAGCTGATCAGAAAGAATTTAAATAGATTAAAAAAAGTTTTACCAAGATACATTTCTGTAATCTTTTAGAAATTGGTCAACTAGCTAAGATGAGAGAAAGATGGGAGGGAAAGCCCTGGTCTCGGTTCAGAGAACTACTGATCCAGAAAGGAGCAGTTTTTAAAAACCGTATGGAAAAACACATGAAAAGTGAAAAACGGTCAGTTAGATTAATGCAGTCATAAATTGAATGTTTTATTAAAAATAAATGTAATTTGCAGCAACCATTACGAAAAGTACATGGTCCTGATGCCAACCTTATTTCTTCTATAGTAAAAACTGTGTGCTTTCCTAATATTCCAAAATGATATTACACTGTGTCTATAGAGCACACCTTGCGCTCATCGCTTCCCAACCAGGAGATCCAAATGTTGAAAATATTAATGAAATTTGGAAGGCTGCTTATTAAAGTTTTGAAGGAAATACACTATACTTGCACAGTATTCAAACTTTTTTTTTGATTGAAACAATTTCATGTGAAGTTCTGAATGGTTATAAGCCCATGGAGAAATCGGTTGAGCCACACTGATAGCTGTGTTTATTTAAGTATCTTTGTCCATTAACAGATAAAGAAAAAAGAATATGTTATAAGCACTTGTTTTATGTATGTAGTCACTGAGAAATAAATTACGATGTGATTTATTAGCAGCAATTATCGCCTTATCCTAGTACAGCAGAAAATGTCTTAGGTACAGTGAGTTTTATATAGGATCCTGTATGCCCATTTTTTTCTCCATGATTATGTTAATTAGGCAAACATTACCTCTCATAGCTGGCTCCACTGCCTCCTTTTAAGAAAACAGTCTTCAAATTGAATATACTACAAGATCCTATAATTATAATTTCAAAGTGATTCCATGGATTGCTTGAATTATGGAAACAACAAAGAATTGTGTAGCATTCTAAAAATGAAAACGTTCATTGTAGCATAACACTTACAGACTGGCATTTACTCTATCAAATGTGTATTATCCTGAGTTGTCAAGCATGAATTCATATGGGTGTAGAGAAAGAAAAATGATAAATAGTACTGTTATAGTTCCCTATCTCTCCCCCTTTGGGCGGGCTTTCGCAAGCCCGGGTAAAAGTAGCTGAATTCGGACAGCTACCTCCCTATTGGTTAAGGCGCACCTAAGCGCGCCTACTATAAAAGCGGCTGCTGGGGAATCCCAGCCGCCACGGTTTGACAGTTCTACTGAGTTAACAGTTTTGACGTTTCTCTGTTTAATAAAACACTTGTTTGAGTCAACCAATGCCTCCAGCCTGTCTGTCCAGCGATACCACAAGTACAGTCAAGGGAATCCAAAGAGTATAATCTGTATAATTCAAGTACTATGAACTGATGGTAGCATTTTATGCATTTGAATAAAGGATATTCTGTAAGGTTTCAATATATACATCACTTGAAAAAAATGGCAAATGAATTTTTGTATCTTTTTGCAGAGGTGTGGGCTCTGTATAATACACGTTTTCTTTCTTCTTTTAAATTGAAACTGGAAGGACCATAGGTCTTCCTTCATGTACTTCAATAAAGATTAACTTACTGTATTTCAGTGGCCATAAAATATGTAAGACAATAGAGCCAGGGTTGAATTGCAAAGACTGTAGTTAAGGCTTACCCCATGATTAGTGTGCTTTAGAGCTATAACACATTCTAGTTTACTAGAGTACAATGTAAAATTATCCAGATGTTGCTAAATGCAGTTGTAAGTAGTTCCAGCTATGAAATTTGAGTTTAGCAAACTGTGGAAAGGCATTTATGCATCCCTGCTTTGGTCCAGGGATGAGAAGCATATAAGAAATAATAAAATGTGAGTGATTTTGGAGATTATTTAGCCCAATGGCCCCAAATGTTTTGAGCACGAGGGACCGGTTCCATAGAGAAAGGTTTTTCTGCAGATCAGAGGGGGTGTGGTTTTGCATGATGCCTGCATCCTGTGAATGGGGCTTGCCTTCTTTGCGCAGCCCTGTTGCTGGCATGCTGCGAACCAGTGCTGGTCCGTGGATTGGGGTTTGAGAACTCCTGATTTAGCCTATCCATCTGCCCAAGGCAGGAATCTACAACCACATCATACCAAACAGGGATTGGAGGTCGTGACTTCCAATCTTACAAGTTCATTAAGACAGTTGCCCCCAACTTTTTGGGCACCAGGGACCAGTTCCATGGAGAAAGGTTTTTCTGCGGAGAGGAGGGGGCATGGTTTTGTGTGCTGCCTGCATCCTGTGAATGGGGCTTGGCTTGTTTCTGTGCTTGCTGGCATGCCGCGGACTGGTGCCAGTTGATGGACCGGGGGTTGGGAACTCCTGCATTAAGGTCATTCAGCGTTATAGGTGATGTCACTAGAGGAGGGAGACAGGACCTACTTTTTCCAGTCTGTTCATTTCTTCAATGTGGCAGTAATTCACAGCAAAAGAAAGCTTCTATCAGAGCACCCCTGGCTTGTAACCAGTGTTGGCTAAAAACAGGTTCCTTGGTCACAAGGAAGGTGCGCAGAACAGAAGTGTCTGTACCAAAGAAGTAGCAGCAAATGCACAAGCGCAGACTGCAGTGAGATGCAAAAACCTTTTACTCAAAACAGGCACAGTCCAAAATCAAAGTCAACAGTCTAGGTCAAAATACCACAATCAAGCAGTCCCTCTACTAACCAGGTTAGTCAGTTGTTTATCCAGTGTCTTTGCCAACAAAGTTGGCCAGGAAAAACAGCAAGCCAGGAACTATTCTCAGAGACGTATACCAGAAGCAGGAATCACCAAAGCATGAGAGAATGACTTAAGCCCTGCTGGTTTATATGCTCTGGGTCCTGGGCTAATTAAGATAGTTGTGGCTCAGCTTGCTTCAGCTGGCCATGCAATTTGTAAATCAACCTGCAGGGTTACTTAAGGGGATCACCACCTGTATAACCCTAACAGCTTCCACTCCCCAAATCCATGATAACTTAGAGGTTTGCTGATAACATTCACACCCTTAATTTTGAGAATAACCTGAAAGATTGTGCCATCAAAGTCCAGCCATTTTACCACAGAATTTCAATAGCATGTTCACTGAGTGCATCTGGGTATTTATCTCAGGTAGGTCCATGGAAGCTTATGGTATCTATGATTCTGATGTTTTGGTGGTGATGTTGTTGTTTTTAACTGTAATAGAGTAACTCAGTTACAGTTTAGTATTCCATGCAGCATTTCAAAACAGCCAATGCCATATACTGCAAATTACAATATTCCAGCAAAAATAATAAACTTCAAAGTCTTCTAAGGTATCATTAAATATTATACTAATTTATTTTGATGTCACTGTATTATCCCTCTTTCAATACTTTTGCTTAAAAAAAAAACCTCTCAAGAGATCCAATGATTTTTGAAACATATTTTCAGAACTTAGTTTCATGCAACAAAGATTATATAGACAGATTGAATTGAGATTCCTATTTAACAGCTTCCCCAAATACAAAATCAAATTTACTTTATTTTTCTTGTGCCAGAAATTCCAAATTATATAACATTACCCATAAAATTAAAACGTGTCAGTACAAAATAATGGGACTTCTGACATAAAACGAACACATAGCATTAATGTAAGCATTGAGAAAATAGCAGATTTTCTAGTCAAAATGTAAACATTAGATAAACAACATTTATGTGTTTGTTATGTATATATGTATTTATTCATTTTTATTTATTAAATTATATGCTGCCATCTCCCCAATAAGGAAACTTTTAGCAGCTTTAAGGCTATATATTTGATAGTGGAAACCCATTGAACACAATTAGCATATCACTCTTGTTTTAACCCTCAATTGACTCCAAATGGCTGTGTTTATACAGTGTGCTAAGTTCTATATCAAAGTTTACAAATACATTGTCTGCATAGATTAACACACACACACACCATTTATTATGCTTAGCAGAACACATTTACTAAGCAAGTTTATGCTACACCATGTTTTCCTTAATCATATTTTGTTTAAGTATGGCTTCTTGAAGTCAAAATTAATTGGGCATTCCATAACCCATGATTAATAATAAATCATAGTAACTAGATTAATTAAAAAAGAATAATGAATTAAAACTAGAAACAAGGAAATTTAAAGATGGACACTTGAAAAATGAGTTTTAAAGATTTTGTCAAACCAGGGATAACTAATTTAATGATGGAAATAAAACAGAATGTGCTATGATTCATACTACATTGGTCCAAATTTCAAACTCAACATAATGAGGAACAAAATGGGGGCCCTTAGTATTTTATTTTATTATTTTATTATAATTTTATTTTATTTGCAGGACAGAAGGCAAGTTGTGAAAATGAAAATTTCATCAATGAATGATCGGTTACTCTATATAGCTTTCAGCAATCTCTTGCCCTTCAAATATGATAACTCTGAATTTCCAGTCAGCTTTGGCCAAGATAATTTTTTAATTAAGTAATAAAAGCTGCAAAGATTTGGGATCCATTAATACAACCACTAATATTTGTTTTATAGAAATACTAGATATAAGAATCAGATAATCAATATTTTGAATATTTACTAACTTTTTTCTCAAGCATATTATATGGCCTTGAATCCAAAGCGAGCTAGTTTAATTTATACTGTATATTGTTTTCATGTAGTTACGATACAAATAGGCATGGTTGCTCCAGGCAAAACATGAATTTTGCTGTTTGTAGATATTTCTTTAGCTACATGAAATTTGTTACGCTAACAGGCAGAATTAGTAATATACTAATTTATTAAGGACATATTTTCCTCTCAAAGATTCAGTTGCCCCTTCCCCCCAAAAATTCTACCCTGGCTGGAAATATAGGTAGGAATAGATACATGGTCCATATTGAAAGATCAGTGAAATTGGTGATAATAAATCACATGTGAATTCTTAAAATGAGGTCCATTATTGATGTTTCTATCCATGGAATAAGTCATTCTGAAACCTAACATCCAGGAAGTTGATGTAACTGTACCTAATCATTCTGTTTTCTGATTTCATGTGACTCCTTCATATTACTTTAAAACAGAGGTCTCCAGCCTTGGTCCCTTTAAGGCT
>JANHFO010002365.1:208577-220309 GCA_032468095.1 Pareas carinatus | reverse complement strand
GAAACCTTGAGAAAAAGAAAAGGTCATTTGCAAGGTCAAGTGTGCCCTCATTGATTTAACAGATGTTTGATCACAACTCTCTTTCTCCTTTCTCTCCCTCCTTCTTTCACTCTTCCCCCCATTTCTCTTTCTTTCTCCTTCTCTCTCTCCCTGTCTCAGCATCTCTCTCCCCCTCGGTGGCCAAGCCATTCTATGAGATACATGCAGCAGTGGCGGAGTAGTGGGGTGAGTGGCGCCGGTGGCCAGGCCGTTCGGAAGGCCCCGAAACTTGTAAAGAATTTTTTTTTTGGTGGCATGGGGAGCAATTGTTTGTAGGCTGTGGAGGCTGTGCTTGAAAAAAATTGTTTATTTTTCTGGAATCACTGGTGGTGTTGGGCAGTTTGACAAGGAGTGGGAAAAGGTAAGTATTTTATTTTTCTTAAGAATAGTTTGTGGGGTAAAAAAGTGGGTAATTTGCGGTGTGTAGCGTGTTCACTTGTTTTGTGGCGAGCATGTTTTTAGAAGAAATTGTGTAGCTTGTATTTTTGTGTTGAGGTATGTTTTTTGGGACTGAGGTGGTATTTTTTGTGAATGTGTGACAAACCTTGGCTTTGTGTTGTCCTCGGTCATTTCGTCGTTCCCTTAGCAGTTTTTTTGCTCTCGTAGGTCCCTTAGCTAAGTCCTTAGGTGTTTTTCTTGGTTTTTTTGTAATAACTGTAATAAGGCAGCGCAGTGTTTCCTTCCTCGCTTGGAGAGAAAGAGATAGATCAGGTTTTTGCGCGTACATGGATGGCAATGGTTTGCCGATTGGCTCGTCCCTTCTAAATTTTTTGTTGCAGTTTTCTCCTAGATGGGAAGCAAAGGTATATAGGAAGTGTCATTAGTGTAGCTTTAATGGTTTTTGAGATATAGTGATGAGTCAGTGAACAGTAAGTGGATTTTTGCATTTATTACTATAGATACGAAGCCAAGATGTGCACTTCAAATTCAGTTCTGAAGTTCACATCTTGGCTTCAGATATTGGATATTTGCTTTTAATCTTCTCCTGCTTCAGATTCAAATCTGAAATAAAAATAGTGATTCAGATCAGGAATAGAACAAGTGTACTTTTCCTGTTTCAGTTCTTTAAACTGCATATTATGGCATTTATGAATGTTTGTATGATAATAATGTGATTGTGAGATATAAAAAAAATACCAAGCAATAATAAAAAATAAACTAGGCTTACAAAATAGAAATATAAATGAACATAAGCTTTGTTGATCTAGATTGGAAGGTGAAACGAGTTACTCAATTGCAAATCTTTAACTCATATGAGTTCCAGGCATACTGTTAAGCAAACAAGCAATTATCACCCATTCACTCACAAAAATGTGTTGCAATATTATTCACTACTGCTTTGGCAGATAAGATTTACAGTATTCATTCTCCATTCTGTTGTTTATTTTATTGATTGAGTCAGTTTTCTAAACCTGAATATATAATTTATTCTATGTTTCATCTTAGAAACTTGGATGAAATCATATACTGTAAAGAACATGAGTTCATTTTGTTTGGCCACAAACCATGTTCTTTATTTTAAAACTTTAATATTTATTGTGGAGAGCTTTGGCTCACCTCCTTCCCACACTTCTGTAAAGATTATGAGGGAAATCCTCTAGGAAAATTCCTTGACATCAATGATAGTAACTCCCTGATGAGGCTTCAGGGTTATTTTTCTTATTACTAAATTCCAGTGTACTTTATTATTTTTTGTGAGGAAGTTTGTAATTTGAGTGCTATGAGGTCAGTCCCAAACTCTGGTAACTATATGGACAATTGCCCAATATTTCAATTTGTCCAGTGACTACCTGTAACAATTACAATAATTCTCTTCCAAAGTCATTTCTGATCCATCCATCCGCCTGGCTTATCTACTTTGGCAGTTATCATTCCTTTCTTCTACTCTTGTCAATCTTCCCAAGTATTAACTTTTTCTAGCCCATGATAAACTCACATTGTACGTGCAAAGTTTCTACTTATGGACTGTTGTGTCTGGGAAGCAATTAGTGTTTATTTTGGTTGGACAATGGACAGAATATTTCTTTTTGCAATCTATGTGACTCTTAGTAAAGATTTCCAAATGCTAGATAATTTGAAGAGATAAAGTTTTTTTCTCTCTCTTAATGTTCAACTTTCACAATACTTTACAACTGGAAAAACCCATTGCTTTAACTATTTTGATCTTTGGTTGTCAAAGAAATATCTTTATACTGCATGATCTGTCTAAGCTTCATATAGTCTTATATTCATTTTCTTCTATTCACTTTCTAAGTTAATTAGGTATGATAATATGCAGTTTTATCATACCCTTTCCTATTCTGAACCATTCTGCTTTAACTAGCTTCTAGTTCATTATGAAGGCTCCTTAGAATAAAAATAAATATGAAAAGTATGAACAAATGTTGTTAACATTCTCATACCAAGAAAAAAAAATCAGATTATAAAACTATTCTTTCAGGGAGAATGCAGCTCTATCCAAAACCAATACTAGAAACATATTCTACTATGGAATAATTCCTGAATCAACAAAACCACTTCATCTTGTTAGTATTAGACTTAAGTTTGTTTCTTCTCTTTCAAACACTTACTGTTTTCAGACTTTAGGTCAAGTCTTCCTTCACCATACAACTGGGTTTCAGCAGCATACTGATACCTCATCCCATGCTAATGGACGACTTCTTCCAGCAGTTTCAGGTAGTTATGAAATAGTACGATGGAAAGGGAATTCGATAAAGGAATCGCCACAGGTTCAACCTTTCTTCCCTGACAAATACTGGCAACACTTGCTCAAGAGTGATCAGCCACTGAAAAATGGTATCCCATTATTAATCCTTACAGATAGTACAGAATAGCATCTATATATAACACAACGGAAAAGGTCCAACAAGACCAAGTGCAAACTAAGTTCCACTGCAATCAACAAGAATATAGTTTTCATCTCATGTCCAAGCCTCAACCCAGACTAAAAAGGGTGCCAGAGCTCTACCATTTAACAATTTTCTCCCCAAAAGTAATAATTGAAATAGTGGTAGTTAGTGATACAGTAGGTGTCTAATAGGAATAAGTTGAGGGAGCATGCATGAGGAAGAGGTGTACCATTGCATCTTTAAGGCTGGTAACATCAACTTCTCACTCAAAAAGAACTGGACTCAAGAAACCGAGCTCATCTCTTCCTTGATAGGCTGTACCAGAATCTATCCTAAGGGGAGATAACTTGCCTCACAGAGAACCTATTCTCTTCATCAAGATTCATAGACTCACATGAATCCCAGAAAACATTAAAGACATCACCTCATTGTCTCTTTGACCTCCAGGCCTGTCCAATTGAGTAAATATGATAATTGTACTCCAAAATGCTTACCAAAATGTTTACTCTTCTCTCTGTGTCCACTAATTCTAATAAATATTATCCTGTTTACTGGGATATAGCAAGGCACATTTTAGCTATGTCATTTTTAAATAGCTACAGTCCATTCTTTAGTTTAATATTCTGGATATTGTAATATACTTATTTAAAGTGCCGTCCTGTACGTTTACTCTCACATTCCCAAAGCACCATATTTTACAGGTATATACTTCTTTTCCACTTTTAAGAATTTCAGATTCTCTTGGTTCGTGCTTCCCATAATCCATGCTCCAACTGCAAAGCAACTCTTCTTTTAGGATAGACAGTATCAGTGATCAGACTTATGATCCGGACTACCACTTTCAGGTCTATTTTTAAAAATTCAGTTGTCCATCCCAGTAACTTGGATCTTTTCACATGGAGAGATAATACTGTTATCCAAAGTTATCTATATGTTTTCAACCCTGTCTATATAGAGTGCATGCGGGAAAGGGTTGACAACAGTACAAAAGCTGTCAAAACTACTGTATTTGCCTTTGAATTCCTCCAGATTTGAGTTTAGAGTTCCTTTTAGTGAATTGGCTTCCTTAATGCCTACAGTGCCTCACCTGCTCTCATTTTGTCAATTGTACTTATAGTCTGTGTTCCTTTATGACAGCAGCAAGGGAGACCCAACCAATAGCTGCTTCTGGGATGATGATGATGATGATGATGATGATGATGATGATAGCCAAACTAGAGAGACTCAAAGCAGCCTAAATCAAAAAATAAATAAAAATGATCAGAATGCAAGCTATGCAAATGAAGTACTGCTATGGGAAAGGTTTTTTTTAAAAAAAAACCCAGTTTCAGTCATCACATAGTGGGTTTACAAAATACTTCAGAAATGCATGGCCCGTGTGAAACACCAGCTTTTTAATGCCTTTTTAAAGCTTAATATAATATGTCTCAGGGAAAGTGGTAGGAAAATAAACCTGTGTCTATTCTATCACTTTGCTTTTGCTAGAAAGCAAAAACAAGAACATGCTGACACAATGCTGCTATTCTCCCTTGGTGTTTTCAGTTGTTTTAATAAAAAATAATTTGCAGGTTTATTAAGGTGATTTTCTGAAGCTTAACCTAAGTATCTATTTATATATTTGAGCATCAGTTTGGCTCCATGGAGTAAAAATGTAATTCACACATAGATTTCCTTGTGACAGGAACTTTCCATTGGCATTAACCAATATCCATGAAAACAAACTTATATGCCACCAAGTTACATGCAGCACATCCCACATATTTCACAGCAAACCTGTATCTTTATAGGTTTACATATGAATGATATGTGTAGTTATACCTATATTAATACGTGCTTAATAACCTGTAACAAGATCACTGTACAAATAAATATATTTCATTCTATATGCTTTTGTATCTATAGAAATAATTGGTTGGCATTACAATATTGTTATAAAATGTAAGACAAATACATAATGATTAGGAGTTAATACAATATTCTTATATGGATTTTTAAAACAAAATAATTATTAATAGCAAAACCCCAATGTAATACAAAGTCTTTCCCCTATAAATATTTTATATTATTTTTATTTTTTTAAGATCTTCATTGGCAGTAAGATTGATGGCTAGTTAAACTCATTGTGGTTACCAAATACAAACAGGCTCATGTTCTACTACCGTGTTTCCTGAAAATAAGACCAGTATATTAATTAATTTAATTTTTGCTCCAAAATACGCACTGGGGCTTATTTCTGGGTAGGGCTTATTTTTGCTCTTCCGTCTCTAGTTGCAATGGACATACTTCCGGTAAATGCATCCATCTGGCTGACAATCTTAACTAGGGCTTATTTTCAGGGTAGGGTTTATTTTCAGGGAAATTGGGTACATGTTCAAGCCTCTGCTGAGAAAAAAGGTGATCTAGTTAAAATACATAAATATTGAATCATATGCATTCTCAGTAGAAAACATTTTGAGCTCAAAAAGTGTTATCCTAAGCTTGAAACAGTTGTTCCAAGTTTGAAAACAGCTTTTCACACCCTACCAAAAGCCTTCCAATGCTATTCTCACTTTGCTGAAAATGCTCTAAGTTTTGTGATTCTGTTTATTCACACAGCATTTAGCTACTGCAAAATAGGATTTCTTATACAGTAAAATCATTTTTGCTTGAACTCTGAAAATCAACTCAAGCATTTACGTTTGTGTTTTGAATGACTTTTTGAACAGTTGTTACCTATCTTTTCCAAAATAGACTCAGCTGCATTTCACTTTTTTTAAATGTGCCGCGCGTGCACACACACACACATGGAAATTGTACTGAAGTAGTGTTAAAATTATCTCCAGCCTATTTTAAGGATCAGAATAGCAATAAACTGTCATATTGGTCCTTATCTGTGAATCATATCTGAGGTGTTGTTATGGCTTGTTGTGACTTGTCTACTGCCAAGCAAGATTTCCCCACAATTTTGTTCACTTAAGTACATAATCAGGAGGTGGGTGTCAAGTGTGTGAAAAGGGATTTTGCTCCATCCAAGGAAGCGCAACGACACTGTGGCGTCAGTTTGATACCGCCAAGTTTGTGAGCGGTGCGTGTTTATGCTAGAGTGGTGGGAAATACTGTAACGTCCACTCTTCGGTGTGTATGGAAGAGAGCGGGCACCTCAATTCAGATTCGCTTTCCCTGCTCTCCCAGCTGACAACCGTGAGGACGCCCGAACACACAGGCTTGCTTTGTTGCCTAGCCCACTGCCCAGGGGCCCCATCCTCCGGTGTCGTAAAACAGCGAAAGGAGCCAGAGCGAGGGAGAGCAGGTCGGCCGGCACGCCCCTCTCGCCGAAAGTTGGGCAGGAGGGCTTGGCGGCACCTTCTGGAAATGCGCGGCGAAGAGAAGTTGGGGCTGGCGGGGAAGAGACGGGGGGTTCGGCAACAGGGCTTCAAGCAGGTACCAACTTGAGGGCGGCTGCCGGCAACGCGAGGGCTTGCCGAGTCCCGCCTGGCCCGGGGGAGATGCTAGAAATGGTTTGGAGGACTGTGGAAAGTGAGGCGGGAACAGGGAGAAGAGGCAAATATGCGCGTCTGTGAAAACGAGACACGTAGATAGCTCTGTTCTGCAGGGCTAGGCTGTGCCACGTGTGTGCGCGCGCGTTTGTGTGTGTGTGTGTGTGTGTGAGAGAGAGAGAGAGAGAGAGAGCCTATGTGTGTGCGCGCGTGTTGCAGCTGCCTGTCCCCGCAGGCTGGGGAATAGCTGTGGATTTGCCTTTTGGCTGCGGACTGTGTGGGCTTTGCTCGCCCTGCCGGCTTCCTATGTTAGTCGCTGCTGGCTTCCCTCGGCTTGCCAGCGCCAGCCAGGAAGCGAGTAGGTTTGCTTCTTTTGTAGCGAACCTGGTGTACTCTCGGGCTTCGGTCGCCTCCCGATCTGCAGCGACGGCGGCCGCTCGGGGAGCGACGGAGAAACCTCCGGGGACCTGCTCGACCCTCCCCTTTGGCTTCTCTTTTCGGACGAGCCAGCCGCCGCCTCGCGCGACCTGCCGCCTCCGACCCGGGTTGCAGCCTGCCGCGCCTGGCTCGTCGAAGACCGCTCGATGCCTTCGCCGTGAACTCGAGGAGGAGCGAGATCAGCCCGCCTGGTATGCAGCCAGAGTAACCCTCTTCTTTGGGGCGGAGGGTTGGCTGGATGGTCGGAGGGAGGGGGCGGTACGGGAGTCGTTTCCAAGCGACGACGATCCGAGAAGTTTCTCCTCTGCTGGCGACAACTCCGAACCGCTGCCCGCGACTGCTGTTTCGGGGGCTGCGAAATATGCCGCGTTTCCGCGCCTGGCTGCCAGAATTCAAAAGGGAGGAGCTGCCTTGTTCAGATAGCTGCCTGCCCCTTTTCTTCTCCCGCTCTCCTGGCGGGTCTCACCTGCCGCGGCTGTTACTACAGCTGCTCTCTTCCTAACCCATCCCTCTCCTTCAGTCGCCAGTGGGAGTGGAGGGGGAAGCCCTTCTTCCCTGCCTCCCTAAGCAATGGGCGTGCAGGGGTTGCCGTGCTGCTCTTCGGGCATCACTTAACGGACGGCAGCCGGCACCGTGCCGAGGCTTGGGTAAGTGAATGTCAGTCTCTTTTAGCGGGTGCTTGCATGGGGCAATATAAAGTAACCCCATGCACTACACTAGCTTTCCATATGACGAACCAGCTGTGTCTATTTTGGCGAGCTCTCCCCCCAGCATCACTCCACGCTTCCTTTCCAGTTCGCTCTCCTGTTTCCCCACCCCGTTCATCGCATAGCAGCCACCGCCACTGGGAGCGCGCGGCCCCTTTAAGAGCCCAGCTTTGCCTCCCGGTAGCTGAAGGTCATTAAACACAAAAGCTCTCCAGCGCTGCGGTCCAATATAGCGCATGCGCCCTGCCCGAGGACTGGCAGGGAGACGGCAATATGGCGAGAATGCCTGGCAGCGGCGGCCCCGGCGGAGACTGGAGCACCGGGGGCGGTAGCGGTGGCGGCGGCGCAGGTGGTGAGAACAATGCGGGTGACCGGCAACTCAGCCGGGGTGGCCCCCACCGGCCTCTCCACTATTGCAGCGCGGGAGAGGACGAGGACGGGGAGGACGAGGATGAGATACAGGAGGTGCAGATAACGGGGGACGAGGAGGTCGCCGGTGGGATCCTGCTGCTGGACGACGAGGAGGAAGAAGAGGAGGATGCGATGATGGGACTTGCGTGGGACCCCGAGGAGGAGCCGGGCCATATGATCCGTATGGACCGAGGCTCCAGGGCGCTGCTGGATAAGGCTGCAGCTGCCGTTCGCAGCGTCAGGGGCCGCCTCGGAGGGGTCAGGCGAGGGAGGGCAGGGGCCATCGGGGCTGCTGCAGGTGGCGCCCCCTCGGTGCCAGTGAGCGCCCGCGGTATGGCCCCTTCGATCGCTAGCAAAGCGGCGGCGCCTCATGCCGACGACGACTCGGACCCGGAGTTGCTCCTGCAGCGCCCCGAGCGGGCTCGGCTGAGCGAGAACACGCGCCTGGCCACCCGGTACGCGGTGCGCATCTTCCGCGAGTACCTGAGCGAGAAAGCTCACAGCCCCGACTTCGAAACCATGGACAAGGGGGCGCTGTGCCGCGTGTTGCGCTCCTTCTACGCCGAGGCGCGCTCCAAGAGCGGGCAGCTCTACTCCAAGTCGTCGCTCATCAGCATCCGCAGCTCGCTCAACCGCTACCTCAACGAACCGCCTTACTGCCGCACCCTCGACCTCACCAAGGACCCGGAGCTGCGCGCCGCTAACCTGACTCTGGCCGCCGTCATCCGGAAGCTGGAGGAGCAGGGCGCCGGGCCGGTGGTGCAAAAGCAAGCCATCACGCGCGCCGACCTTCGGAAGCTCTACACTTGCAACGTGTTCAGCACGCACAGCCCCTTCGGGCTGCTGAACAAGGTCTGGTTCGAGACGTGCATGTACTTCTGCACTCGGGGCCGCGAGAACCAGCGCGAGCTCGAAGAGGACTCCTTCGGATTGGCCATGGACGAGGACGGGCGCAAGTTTGTCTACTTCAAGGCCCTGGGGCCGTATCACAAGTCGCGCTCGTCGTCGTGGAGCAAAAAGCGCGCCGAGAGCAGCGACGAGGAGAATTTGCCGCGCATGTACGAAACCGGCACGGAGTTCTGCCCTTACGCCAGTTTTGTGAAATACTTGACCAAGCGCAACCCGCTCTGCAAGGCCTTTTTTCAGCGCCCGCGGGACCACTGCAGCGAGGGCGACGTCACCTGGTACGAGAACAAGGCCATCGGTAAGAATCTGCTGGGCACCCGCATGCAGATGCTCTCCAAGGCGGCCAAGCTTTCCAAGACTTACACGAACCACTGCATCGGCGCCGTCTCCATCGCCACCCTCAACAGTATCGCCGGCATCGGCACCAAACTGGGTTCGGGGACCGCCGGCGGAGGGGGGCTCTACGGCTTCAACGGCAGGGCCCGCCGCCCGCCCGTTCCCGCCAACACGTACATTCTTCCCAAAGACGGCGACGGCCACCTCAACGTGAAGGCAGAAGCGGCTGCTGCCCTGGTGCCGACCAAGCGCTGCCGTGAGGCCATGTACGCCGCCGGGGGCGGGGCCGCGGGAGTGGGAGATGCCTGCGGCCCCTCCTCGTCCCCCAAAAGACTTTGCCTTGGGCCTGCCGAGCCGGTCAACACCGCCACCGTGGTGGTGGTTTCGGTGAAACACGACCCCTTGCCTCTCCTCATACCTGAAAACAACGGGCCGAGAAGCACCAACTCCCCCACAGTCATTTCACCTGCAATGGTTTCCCCCACACAGGTAACCAAAAGAATTGAGCCTCTTCTCTCTCCCCTCCCCCATATGCCCACCCGCTTTTCTTCGGTTCGCCAATTGGTTTAATGGAAGAATCCACCCCAAAGTAGATGGCTCACGAGTTTGCCCTTGATTTCAAGCAGCCTTTTGTGAAGTATATGCTAAAGCAACTCTGGAAACTTTTACTAGTTTCCTTCATCCCTTGTGATGGCAGTACTAATTCACTGCATTTAGCATTAGGTATCATGAAACTGGACAAACTTTTTTATTATGTATGTCCCATCAGGTGGTGAAGAAAAGACTTGAGGACATCTTTGCCAGAGAGTTAAACGTTTTTGTGTACATTGTGAGAAAGTTATGGAATTGGTAACTCATAGAAAATTGACTTTTTTTCTAAATTTCACATTTGAAGATCTTACTGGATCTGTACGGATTCTTGCAAAAATGCCAATAAACCATATCTGAAATTGAGCAAACTGCTTAGTTCTCCACTTGCAGGGACTGGTAGTATAATTTAAAATTTGAAAGCTCTCAGCAGTTGATTTGTCAAGAGTCATTCTTGGTTTTTTAAAATGCGGTATGCAAGTTACTTTGAAGAATAATATTAATCTATTCGATTTTAATCAAATTGGTTCCTATAGCATCAAATTGGACAGTTCTTTGTAGATCCATAAATTTGAAAAATCAGAATCATCGCAGTTGACTTACAATTACAATTCAGTGATCTTGGCTTCATTGCTAATCAAAATCAACTGAGCTTTAGAAGAGCTGTGCTCTGTGGATACAGGTATATAACATGTCTGTGCAATTTACAGAGTAGAAATACCAGTTTTGTACAAACTGACCCTTTCAGAGAAGTTTGCCAGCTAATCATCTAGCCTGAAGGCTGACTGAAGAATGAGCCTTTTTGTGAATGGCTGCATCAGCATCTGTCTTTCCTGAAATACATGTGACCTCTCTGTTTGGAGTTTGGGGCCATTTAAGTAGAGTATTGTACTTTGATTTCCTGATTTGCAGCATAAATGATTAGAAATTCACTGATGTCAGAATCAAAATTTATTTTTGCCGTGTATGTCAGGATACACAAGGAACTTGCCTTCAGTGATCATGCTGAATGCCTACATACATACACAACAAGAATACAATCAAGATAAATTCATAGTCAGATTAAAAATATAAGCATGAACTCGATCATTTGTGTATATGTGCATAATCACAATCATTTGTATATAGGCATAATCAGTTGTGTATATAAGGATAAGATACATTCATAGTCTTAAAGTATGTAACATCATGTCATGTTATAAAGCGTGGACATCAAGTCACAAAAAACCATTTCCTCTTGTCACAAAGGACACCCTCCGCACTAACACTGTCCTGTGATTCAGTTGTTTAATAGGTTGATGACATGAGGGAAGAAACTGTCCTTATGTATAGTTGTTTTGGTTTGCAATGCTCTGTAGCGTCGTCCAGAGGGAAGAAGTTGAAACAGATTATGCCCAGGGTGTGAGGGGTCCATAATTATTTTTCCATAATTATTTTGGATTGTTCAGTGTACAGATCTTCAATGGAGGGGAGTTTTGTAGCAATTATCTTTTGCTCAGTTCTAATTATTCTTTGAAGTGTTGTGTTTATCTTGTTTTGTTGCATTGCCAAACCAGACAGTTATTGAGGTGCAGATTACGGACTCCATGATTCCTATGTAGAACTGAGTCAGCAGTTCCTTGGAGAGTCTGAGCTTTCTGAGTTGTCTCAGAAAGAACATTCTTTGTTGAGCCTTTTTAATGACGTCTTTGATGTTGGCTAGCTATTTTAGATCTTGAGATATTGTACAGCCCAAAATTTGAAAGACACTATTGTTGATACTGTGTTTGATATTGTGAGAAGAGATAGTATAGACTGGTTTCTTCTAAAATCAACATTTCCACTGTTTTGAGTGAGTTCAGTTTTAGGTTGTTCTTTTTGCACCACAAGGGTAGTTGTTCAATTTCTCATCTGTAGGCAGATTTATTGTTGTCTCGAATGAGGCCAATCACTGTTGTATCATCTGCAAATTTTAGTATTTTGACAGAGGGGTCTTTCGAAGT
>JANHFO010002365.1:196793-208477 GCA_032468095.1 Pareas carinatus | reverse complement strand
GCTCGACTGACAACTCCAGGGAGCTTTCAGTCAGCTGTAAAGCGCTTTGGGAGCCTCCGAGTAGCTTTGGGAGGCTTCCAGTAGCACTTTGCAGCTGACTGTAAGCGCTCAAATTTTATAGCTGATTGAAAGCGCACAAATTTTACAGCTGACTGAAAGCACCCTGGAGTTTCCCACCGAGTGGATCTTTCTGCAGCCCTCTGGATCAGGTAAGGAGCGCCTGGGTGTAGCAGGGAGGGCGAAGCCGGGTGTTATTCGGGGGTGAGGGTGGACGATCTATCATGTTACCCCAAAAGTAAGGCATTCCCCGAAAATAATATTTTCAGGGAGGTCTTATTTTGGGGGGATGCCTTATATTCCAGCGAGAGGCAAAAATGTAAGTAGGTTTTCTTTTCGGAGGATGTCTTATTTTTGGGGAAACACGGTAGTTGAATTTGTGGGAATGGAGTCTGCCATGTAGCAATGACATGTTTTGGGATCCGCAGCTTGAACAAGTTTGAAAACCTCTGGCTTAGAGGTATTGAAGGTAATAGAATGAAAGCTTTATTGACTGACAATACTATGAAAATATACTTTCTGCTAGTTATAGGTAAATCATGCTCCCTAGGTTTAATCAAAAACAGAATTAAAAGATTCCTTTCATCTGAAATCACTAAAGGTAAACTTCACTCAGAGGTACTTGAGGAATTAAATAATTATCTAGATAATTTATTATAATATTGGTATTTAATCCTAATGTGCCTATGCTATGATAAATACAATGAAATGCATTATCCTGAATATGATGACTTTATACTATGTTTATGCATTGATCATTATACCAATAGTTCTTACATAGAATTGGTGGCTCTGATTTGTGAATGGAAAACAAACAAACCATTGGTTTCTCTGATTTAACTGTATTGAGCATTTCAGAGCAAAGAAGAAAATCATCTGGATGTGTTTATTGGATCCTTTGGCATTACCACTAAGTAAAGATAATTGTATAGTTTCTGGGGAAAATGCAGTGGTTTTATGCATTGCAGTGTTTTCCATATATGTAATATAAACTTATGAAATAATCATCATTTGCAATTATATTTAGGAGTCACTACATAATTATAAGTGCACAGAGAAGTATGGTTGAAATTTATGTACAAGATTCTCTAGCTTTATGCAAATTGCTATTATGCAGCTGATCATTTTTTGCCCAAAAATTCACTTTATTTCAGAAAAAAATACTGATATGCAATTTACATCAGTATAGTTAATTTGCATCAATGGTATGGAAACATGCCAAGACTTCTTTCTGCCAAAAACACTAGTTTCCCGTACCAGGTTCCACATCCCTTTGTGCCCGTAGACTCAAAACCTACGTTTTGAGTTCTAATTGTGTGTCCTGTTTCTGACTTATTTTTATACCTGTAGTAGCCACTACTGTACTGTTGCTGTGCAGCCAAAGTGGCCATCAACATTTTATACAATTCCCATAACCAAAAGGGGAAAGTTCTTCCTAATATCAGAAACAGTTATTTTTTGTTACTAAATTTGTTTACTGCCCATCCCACCTCAAAGCAACTCTGTGTGGCTTTCAACATTAAAAGTTGAACTTAATAAGTGGTGTCAATCTTAAGTATTCAGGCAAGATTTTAATCTAGGTGAATCTACCATGTGTGACAACAAAGAATGCTAATATTTGTAGTGCCATGATCATTCTATCTCTTTATCTGCCATTATAATCATTCACATTAAAAATCAAGCTACAGAAAGATGGAGAGAATGTTTTTCACTGTATGTAAGTAACTATACAAGAAAATATATATTTGAGTAACATAACACTTAAGAATCAGCCTTTTTAAAGCATATTTATTATTTGTTAATGCATTTGGGTTACAGAATTGACCTCACAAACTTGTTTTTTCTCCCGATTCACTTCTTTGCTTTATGAAAATCTGCTTTGTGCAAAGTTTTTGGAGAATGTAACCCTGGCATAAAGTTAACGATGGCTATACCATAGTTTTTAAAATAGAAATTCTATTGCATCATTACTAACTTTTCAATATGAAAGTACTGAAAGTTTAGAAGTCATGTGTTCTGATCATAATAGAGCATTTCCCCTTTTTCTTTCATGCATGAAGAGTGAAAAAGAAACATCGCATGACAGCAGTTGAATGTTGAAAAGGCATCTTAAAATATTTGATCTAATTTTAGATAACAAGCACAAAAACTTTCTTAACATTTTAATTATTAGAAATCATAAACAGGAGATCTTCAGCTTAAAAGCATTGCTAGGTATAGAAATCCATCATAGTAATGTTAAACCTTACATGTGCTCTTAGGATTGTTGTAAATAATTGCTCCAGTATTTGGATGGAATAGAAATCAGATAGTATGTTATTTCATCTTAATTGTCACAAATGTTTTTCTTGAAGAAGTAGCAGGCAAGTTGATATTTTGCTAGAGTATTACACTAGTAATTGATCATGTTGGGATCTGCATATAAGGAAAGGAAGTTTGCCCAAGGTCATGAATATTTTTACATTAACAATCTAATGGCATTTGTCTAGCTTTATGTACCTGGAGGATGCAGAAGACAATATTAGTATTAAGAGAATATTTTAAATAATTTTAAGTAATATGTATAATATTATAATAGTTTTGAAACTATTTAGAAGGCCAAAAACTGTGTTACATTTCCATGAAATGAAATGCTAAAAGTGAGCCTGAAAAACTTGGTTTGTAGGTCTATTCCCGGAGTCATGGTACCATTATATAAAATGTCTTGGTTTTCTTGTTTATTTGTTGATTAATATGGTTCATCAAACAGTCAGCCCGACGTTTAGACTAGATATGGCATTTTTATCTACCTATCGAGTACTTCCCAAGGGCCTGTGACAGGCAGATGTGAACATTTGATGGTGTTAAATGTATCATTGTAGGATGTATTTTCTTTTGCCATAGTCATTATTATGATTTGTTACACAATCAGCCAGATGTTCAATCTAGACTTGAAACCTCAATCAACCTATCAAGTCCTTCTCAAGGACCCAAGATAGGCAGATTTTCTTGTTTGATGATTTTAAAGGTATTGTCACAAAATGTAAGCTTTCCCAAGTAAAGCTGCCTTTTGCAATCTACACTATTTTTTATTAAATTTATATGCTGCTCAACTTCTAGTGACAATGGTGGTTTACAAATAATCTAAAACATGAAAAACATGACAAAGCAACAAGAAGCAAAAAGGCATGGAAATGGCAGGGTAAAAACAAAAGAAAACAACCTAAATTAAAAGTAGGTTTCGGACATCCCCACAAAGCCCTAATCTTTGGGCCCTTTCTTCAGATTTTCAGACTCCTTCAAATTACCGTCAGGGTGGGACCATTCTCGGGGAAACCTCTTTCCACAGAAGCAAACACTGTGACAGATAATGTATACTTCTGGAATCCCAATAGATGGCATTGTGCAATCGGAGAAATCTGGAGGCAACCAACCCTGGCAGATTGAATTGGTGAGGCAGATACTAGAGGAAATGACAGTGAGAACAAGACCTCTGCTATTGATTTTCATTTCCAGCATTTCTGTACAAGAAAACATTCTCTTATCTTAAAGATATACTAGATTTAAATCTTTTAGAAAATGAAGACTAGAACTAACACCTGTATGGTTCTTTGAAATAGCAAGCTAGTAAAGTAAATGTTAAATAAGAGTTAATGTATTTTGATCAATGAATAAGTCTGAAATTTCAGTACTATAAATGTATTTTGACCAATTGAAACTTACAGGTGATCATAAAAGGCGACCACACGCTGAATATATTAATAGTAAATTAATCTAGAGATATGTGGAGTATTTTTTTAATATTAGTTATACTCCCTTTTATACTCCCCTTTACACTCCCTTTTAAGAGTATTTGAGATGATAAAAGTTCAGCAGTATAGTGGCATGTGATCCATTGTACAGTGTTATTATTTGAGTCTTTTAATTTGTAATTGTATTTTTCTTAAATTAATTTCTCTGCAACTTTGGTCACAATTCTCTTTAAAAATTGATACAATTTTTAATTTTGTATTGTTTTAAACTGAGGCAATGTGTTGAACCTATCAGGTGTGCTGCAGTGACATCTCATAAATTCCACTTTTTCAAATAGTTAAATAATTTACTACTACAATATGCAAACATCAAAACTTCACAGACTACCCATGCTAGGTGCCTGAAAGCATTTGCTTATTAAATGAGGATTCTGTTTTTGCTATAGGAAAATATTCTCTTTTGCTCAGTTCTTCTTGCAGAGGCCAAGAGATCAGAAAATGTTCAGTTTTAATTGGTGAATGTCTATGACAGTTAGATGCCTTATTTTATGTATGGTCTAGAAATAAATGAGTGGCTAAACTCTTTGAAATGTGCCAACTACTGCAAAAGCCATGAGCTGTAATTAAATTGAATGTAGGGTTATATTGCCTTGAGCTATAAACTTGATAACAAACCCTAGAATACCAAGTATTGTGATAGAAGTTGGTACCTAATTAATTATGCAGTTTTCAATCACTTTGGAGGACTTGTCTTTTTCATCACTTTTTAAAATTCTTCTTTCTTGCTTTTTATTATATTAGAAACATGTATTATATTCTTTTTCAAAAGAAACAGGGAAAGTAAAGATGACTCTGAAATATTAATATACCAGTTACTGTTTAATGGACCATATGTTGTTAATTCTATGCAAGTGATGTCAGTTCAATTTGGATTTATTGTCATTTGAATGAACTTAAAAAGTGTATACTTGAAGGAAGTTCTGATGTTTGATTACTGTTTTTGTAAAGTAGTAGAAATTGCTGCATTTATTATTTGTGTAATGCAGTGGCAGTTTTATAAGACTGTTTTATGGTAATATTGGTGACATGAGTACATTTGACAGAAAACTCTCCTTTCCAACCAGCTTCATTGTAGTAGGAAATATAAAGTTACAAGAAAAATTTAGTCATGCAGTTACAGGGTTGGGAGCTGCCTAGTATTGGATAAAAAATGGACAAATGTTTTAAATACATACATTCACGGCATGCCCAATGCTTTGGGGCATTACTTCTGTACACAATGTATTGCCATGAATCTTGAAATTCCTTTTTGAACAGAAACCCTCATGATCTAGAAATGAGAAAAGAATGAAGACAGTTTTTGCCAGTTCTTCCTGCAGGCTCCTTAACTGGGGGAATAATCCAAGCCAACAGAGATGGGCAGAGGCTGTAGGTAAAAGCGCAGTCAACAAAAAATGTCTTTTTGTCACTGGCAGCACTGTCAGAAGATGCTTTTTACCAGTAAAACAGCTCTGGACATTCGATTGTCCCTGTCCAGCCTTCAGTGGTGGTGGGGGACAGTGTTGGGGCAGGGGCAGCCTTCCACAACAGTCCCACTTTCTCATGTGGCCTCTTGGAAAAATTAATTGCCCACCCCTGCAGTAAAAGAAATTGGCATCCAGAACCCATGTGTATAGCTCCTGCACATCTTCACTGATCATACCCTGAGAGATATATTTTGTAATGAGGAAAAGCAAGGCAAAGTAACAATGATATATGTAAGTAATTTCCAAATTAATTTTTGTTAAACACTGATGAGATTGTGATTCTACTTTTGGTTGAACCATATTATCTGGATACTGGAATTGTCAAGGATTATCATTTGTTGTGATTTATAGCAATATCAAATATTAAGGCTAAGATCTTATGCTGTAGTTCTCTAACAGAATTGGTTCTGAATTAAAAGAGATGATATTGTGACAGTAAAGTGTGCTTAATGTACTGCCCTTAATGTTTTATCTATGTTTCCCTGTGGGTGAACCCAAAACATTCAGTAGAGATAATTAACCATGAATAAGCATATTACATTAACCCAGTCTATACCTAGTCCTTTGGTTCTTGTTGCTAATCTTATCACTCAGTCATGCTGAAATTTCTCCCAAATCAGATATAATGAAGAAGCGACTAGAGATTTAGAAGAAATAATTTTAAAAATATCAATATAAGTATTGCAAATTTAATTAGCCTTTTTTTATTAATTGGCAATTAATTGCCACATTTTTACTTATCTCCAAACCTCTATGCATTTGTCTGTTCTGAGAAGCCCCTGGCTTTTAGCCTTTAATCGATTAAAAATTCCATTACAAATCATAGTAGCTAGCAGAGAGAGATTGTGGTGATTCATTATATCGTATTATGTTTCATTATGCAAGTGTAATTGAAACATGTTTTTATTTACTGTTTGCAGTAAATCATGTAGCATATATTGGTAGCCAAGTGTGAATGGTATGTATCGTATTGTCAGTCCAACGGTTTTTATTCAGAGAAAAATTAAATTGTCAGTAGTAAAAAGAAATCCTGCTTATTCCATTTCTATTAATGTTCAGGAAGACCAGTGCATCAAAACTATTACAGAAAATTTACTGCCTAAATATAGATTTAGCTGCATTATTTTTAGCTTACGCTTTTGTGGCATTTTATGTAAAAATATGCCCAAAATGATGCCTACGTCTTTTGACTTTGAGGAATAACCATCACATCTTAACTAAATTAGAGTTCACCGTATTGAAGCCCAATGAAAAATTTTAGTTATAGATAAATTTTCATATTGCATTATGCCACAATGGAGTTTGCCTGGTTTAAATTTAGCATAATTGATTGATTGATTGATTAGATTTATATACCGCCCTACTCCCGAAGGACTCAGATACCAGTATATGTCAGTTGTGACCTGTTCCACAAACCATAGTTAATAAAACCACTTCTTAGCATAAACCTTGAATTCAGATAATTATAAAGTAATACCTGAGCATAACTAGAACTTTGTTCTTGTGAGTATGGCAGGGTAAATTGCTTGAATGCCTCTGCTCTTCCATAATTAGTTTTTCCAGTGTCTTGGATAACTATGTTCACATGCAGTAAAGCATATGTAAACTTGTTAAAATGTGTTAAATGTTTAAATATGCATACATTTTATATATGTACATTTTGTACAATATTTGCACAAATATACATACATTCATTTGCTTATTTTCTTGCTTGCTCTGATTTATCTGACCCTCAATGATAATGGCTCTGATTAATAGCAAAAAACGTACACAATGTAAAGAGTCAGCGAATCACAGTTAAAATCAGTTACATAACATTTCTAATAACGTGCATCACACTTTTAGAGTAGAAAATTCTTCATTTATCCCCCAAAGCCCCCTTGAACAACAAAAATATTTTTTACAGCTGTTCAGAAACATAATAAAACGGACTTCTAGCTGACTCATGTGGATGCTGAATAACAAGGAGGAAAAGGGCCAAGCCCTGCAGCTCCTTATAAAGGGAGTCCTCAGCTATGATCCGTTGCTTGGCAGTTATTCAAAGTTCCTTACTCGGGGGATACTTATGATCCGGGTTCAAAGTTCCAGTGGTTGCTTCCCATGGTAACATGACCGTACTTTGGGTGTTTGGCACCCGGGCTGCATTTAAAGTCATCTGTCCACTTCATCAAAATACAGAGACTCAAACTGATCTCAGATAACTTCACAAGACAAAACTCTTGTCATCATAACTGGATTTCTCCAGCCAGCAGTAAATTCTTTGTGAATGTGAGTAATTTTTTATTTCAGGTCTGTGAGAATTCTTAGCAGTAATTCAACAATCTTTCTTCTAGTTTTTCTGTAAGAAACATTGCTGCTAAGCAACTTTGAGCAGACACAGCAAGAGTAGAAAGCAAGCTCATGTCACTGCTCTTACTGTCATGATGCAAATTCATTTGAGCTCTTACCTATTTGATCATAGTTAATTTTATACCATAAGTACTTTGGGCATCTCCTGATGCATCATTTTCAGGCATGTCTTCTGTTAATTAATGAGTGATCATATAAGCATATACTCTGTAAGGATCTTATTTCTAATATTCATCAGTGAAAAAATGTAACTCCAGATACAGACAGTGCACAGAAATAGCTTTCGGGAAGGTTCACCTACTTTCACCCGTAGTCTCTATAATTTATTTATAGAATTGTGTTGATCTGGCAAAATGAATTAAGCTGGTTGAGTTGTTTAGAGAAAAATAATAGCTTCTGGGTAACTATATTTTTGTTGTTGTTGCAGATAGGCCACATTTACAGTTAACTGAAGCAAAAGAAACCTTTTTGAGAATTTCAAGACTATCAGTAAATTGGTTCAATATGCGATATATTGTGTGTATGCCTTTGTGTCTTTAGCTGTCTTCCAGGATTGCAGCAATCTCCCAAAGTATCTTGAATTGACTAGTAGATCCTCAGTTATTGATACATATTTCAATAAAAGCTGCAATTCGGGCTCACACAAATTATTTGCTTAACTGAGCATAATCTGAGCTATGTAGGATGCAATCATGGAGCAATTATATGTTGTTGCTACTTGCGTAGGACTGGAAAAAAATAGAGAAATTGTCAGGTATCTCATAGGCCATAATCCAAAAGGCTACTCGATAGTTTCAGTTTGGTGTTACAAAGTAGAGGTCCATGTATGTGCTGGTTGCTTGACTCAGGAAAGTTTCTCAGGAAACAAAAATGGTTTTGATATGCAACTTTATCTTACAAAATCGTCTTCATCTATTTAGTGAACATTAAAAGTATATATTTACATTAAATACTTGATGTGTTGTAATGAGCAATCCTATTGCTTTTCCAGATACATAGCACTAGAAAGATCTGAGGAACCCACTGATTGGCTCAGAGTTTGGAATTAGCTAGACTGCTGAAAGATCAGAAAAAGATAGGTTTAGAAGAAGAGAGAGAGCGTCCACCTAAGAGCTGAATGCAATCAATAGTTGCTGGCAGCTGGTGACTCAGGTTGCTTTAGTGCAACCTCAGCAATGTCCAGGAAGCCCCAGGCACCCAAGTCCAGTCCCAGCCACAGTTAGCCTCTCCACTGTGTACTCCAAGGCCCTGGTACCCTGTGCTGCACCCTATTTGACCCTCACTATCTTCTTGCTCCCATGGCTGGTAAGGTGTGCTGCCCTGGCCCTTTATTTCTTCATGAAGAAAACTTCATGTACAACCTTGCAAAGAAAAGCCTTGCAGCTGCCTCACAGAAGGCCAAGCTGAGCATTCATAGTCAGCAGAAGGAGCAAAGAAGGAACAAGAAAATGTCAAAGGTCAGTTAGGATGACATGAGGTGAAGAGTGCGGGGGCCAAAAGGGCAGAAATGGGGGGGATATCAGTGGGTTGAGATAGTGTACAATTATTTTTTATTGTGTTTAATAGATTAGGTACAACCCAGGACTACTACTTTTTGGTTAAAAAATGCATTGATAGTCGACTTTGGCTGGAGGCAAGGGTTCCCATCTGCTACATAATGCAGGCTACTTTCTCCTCCAAAACAGTAAGGTTCATCCAGCAATTCGTTCCTCTTCAGGCAAATTTAAATGTATACAACATGCAATGCAATATTACAAATTGTGTATTTGGCAGTGAGGCTAGGAAAACCCAGAAATAGATGTCACATATCTATAGTTTATTTATTACCATGGTTGGTAAAATGATTAATATAAGGTACATTTCACAAATACTAAACTTTAAAACAGAGTTTGTAAATGACCATAGCTGAGATTAGGCAACATACTTACGGTATTTAAAATGTAATATGTTTATTCTGGGTTTAATTAAATGTTTAATTAAATGTAGCCTCAGTGACAGCAGATTTTGTGCTGTCTTGTATAAACCAAATAGTTTCCAGGATTATTATTTTGTATTATTCAAAAAGAATTTCTGCTAATATTGTTAAATAAAAACATGATTCATATGTATTATTTTTTAAAGTAAGTTATCAACTAAAATATTGATTAATTCAGTAAACTTGGAACTATGTCAGGTTGGAGAATGAAACTAAGCCAAAGTGTCAAATTGTGATTTTTCTGTGCATAAAATTGTTGACTGCTACACAGCACACAGTAGCTGTGTGCAACTTTTGAATTAAACTGTTTTTTCCCAGGATTGCACCATAGCTGCTCAGAGAAAAAAGGTGCCAATGTGCTCTCTGAAGCATCTTTTGCCTTCAAATCCAACATTTTGCACAAACTTGTTATATGATAACATCATTTCATCAATTTTAGGTGTCCTTAGAATAGGTTTTTCATTCTTTCTCAATAGAAGACTTATTAAACCAATTTTTAAACCTCAGTGATGTTAATCTTTAGAAACCAAAACTGGCGTGAATGGTATGAACTTGTTGATTGAAAGCTGATTACATGATCTGGACAATGATAAACTTGTTAAATAATTTTTCACATGCATGACTCTAAAGAGAAATCAACTTGTAAAATAAAAAAAGATTATTGTAACATTTTCTTGCTATCCCACAGATTTCATACTACTGAATTTTTACATCACTTTGCAGTAATTCAGAGTTTTTTCCTAATGCAGATAAAGTAATTTGTTATACTGGTAGGCAACATTTTTAGGCATAACTAACCATTAGGGGTCATGGTGACTTAGCTGCTAAGATGCTGAGCTTGTTGATAAATAGTTCGGCTCCCTAGTGCTGCATAATGGAGTGAGCTTCCATTATTTGCTTCAGCTTCTACCAATCTAGCAGTTCGAAAGCATGTACAAATGCAAGTAGAAAAATAAGGACCACTTCGGTGGGAAGGAACCAGCGCTCCGTGCGCTTGAGGCATTCAGTCATGCTGGCCACATGACCATGGGGATAGCTTCAGACAGCACTGGCTCTCTGGCTTAGAAATGGAGATAAGAACCGCCCCTAGAGTTGGACATGACTATCACGCATGTGTGGAGGGAACCTTTTAACAATTAGGAAAATTATTATAACAATTAAATTCTGTTAAATTTAATTTATTTTGACAATATAAATGATTATAGTTACCCTCTTTACCTTACTTTACACACTACAGACCTATACTAGGCAAAAGTATAGAACTGCCTCTGGTCATTGAGGTTACAAGTGTCTTAAGTGATAGTTTGGCACCCAAGAACACCCCCAAACCTCATACCTAGACCTGAAGAGGGAGTACCAATCTATCCAACAATAGGATTCGGCCAGTTTATGGATGTGAATATTGTTTGGCCAAATGTCCATCTAGGGATTCAGCCTTTCTGTCTTGGATCTCATTGGGCCATTTGCAGCCTATACAAAGTGATGCAGCACTTTTTCTGTTAGTCCTGGTTCAAAGGAAAAAGTGATTGTATCACCTCTTTATTGATGATACTCCAGCCTCTAGATGATCATTTTATCCAGAATTTGTTGCAGTTGTTCAGTCACCGCACTCATATTATTTTGGCCCAGAAGGTAATGCTAGGAGACCGGACATGATATAAGCCCTCGAATCAGAGAAGTTCTTTTTATAAGACATTATATCTATAAATATAAAAGCGAAAAATACCGTATTTTTTGGCCTAAAGGACGCTCCGAACCATAGGACGCGGGGCATTTCCGGCGTCCCGCGGAGCGATTCCCCCCCTCGCGCGGTGCTGGGAAGTTCGGGAATCAGCTCACAAACGAACTGGAGGCTTCCCGCTGCCCTGCCGGGGGGGCGGGGATCGCTCCGTGCGGTGCTGGGAAGTTCGGGAATCAGCTTGCAAATGGAACTGGAGGCTTCCCGCCACCTCGCGCGATGCTGGGAAGGCCCCAGTTCCGCTTGCAAGCTGATCTCCGGACTTTGTTCCGGATTTTGGAGCACCCCGCGGAGCGATCTCCCATGCT
>JANHFO010002365.1:169029-180294 GCA_032468095.1 Pareas carinatus | reverse complement strand
GTGTCATCAGCGTACTGATGGAACTCCACCCCAAAGCCACGGATGATCTCACCCAGCGGCTTCATATAGATGTTGAAAAAGAGATTTCCATTAATGTAGAGTTTTCCATAAGTTGCTATTAGCCCTTACTATACTGAAATAAATAACTCTTCAGATGGTACATAATGAGATTTTTTTTTATTGTGCTACTAAATATCATGTATCTTTCAGGATTACAGTTTGTTATATGAAGAAGCAAAGTATTTTCAGCTTCAGCCCATGCTAGGGGAAATGGAAAGATGGAAAC
Organism: Pareas carinatus; assembly: GCA_032468095.1. NCBI lineage: Eukaryota > Metazoa > Chordata > Lepidosauria > Squamata > Pareidae > Pareas > Pareas carinatus. Next base: position 180,008 of record JANHFO010002365.1, on the reverse strand, counting down.
AGGATCGAGAGACAGGCCGGTTTTCAAAATCTTGTGAGTGCTTGGTTGTACGTGTTGCTCCGGATCTTGGAGAAAGAATTACTTTAAGTGGAGATAAATCTTTAATAGAAGAGGTTTTCCCAGAAATTGGTGATGTGATGTGCAATTCAGTCAATGCAGGTTGGAATCATGACTCAACGCATGTCATCAGATTTCCATTAAATGGATATTGTCACCTCAATTCAGTTCAGGTATGTAATCAATGTATTAGCTTTTTTTCTTTTAATATATATTCATAACAAAAGTTTAACCAGATTTAAGCAGGATTAGCTCCCTTATATATGACACATTACAGAGCAAGGCAGTTTTACACATTTGGAATATCGTTTGTATGAAAAGAGTTGAGGCTAATTGAAAACAAGAGATGAAAAGATTTGAACAGAGAAAAACAAAAATGTCCTATGTTGAATATTAAATGTTACAAATATAGCATAAATATCTAAGTAGTGGTAGACAAAGATAATCAGAAGTACAGGAGAATGTATTACCAAAATTCCTCTTCACAAAGTTTTGACTTTAATCTTGCCCTTTGTATCTTTATTTTTTTACTCTTTTGTACTCTGTTAAATTTATAAAATATAATTAAAATGCATTACTTTATGCATAAATAAATGGAAGTACAATGAAGTTGTTAAGGGTCATTTACACTATGAAATATCACACCCTGCTCAATTCAGGAATTAAAATAAAACAAATTACAAACAGATGGATGTATAGCCTCCTGTGGAACATACCCAATAAAGGAGAGCTTATCATCTGAGTAATTTCATGTTAAAGTGCTTTTCTTGTTTTTTAATTATAAATCAGAAACATATTCCTTGTAACTTAAATACATTATTTCATGTCTTGTACTTGAGAATGAGAAAACAGGTCCTGAATATGGCATTTTTTTCAGGTATTCATATTCAGTTGCCTTTTTTCAAAGCTATAAGTACCCCTGTACCTTTAACCTTTCTTCATAGGTCTTACTTTCTGATTTCCTTACCATTTTTCTCTTAACTTGTTTTAGTCATGAATATTTTTAAAGTGAATTGTCTAGAAATGGACACTATACAAGGTGTAGTGCTGGAACAAATAGAACATTACCAAGTTCTTGTATTCTCAATACTGTTCATTTGAGTTCTGTTTCTTCTAAGGTATATTGCATTTATCTCTGTAAAATTTCATCCTGTTACATTTATTCTATTTTTTAATTTAAATAAAAATAAAAATGATGTATGTGGATACTTTGGTTAGAAATAAGGCTACGGCATAATCTTTTTATCTTTCTTATTGCCTGTTAGAATTCAGAAGTATGAATAATTATTGTATCATTCTTTGAATACCAGCTGTAGAGAAGCATTTCTGAGATAGATTTTAATAACGATGGAACTGAGATTAATTTATGATTTCTGAATGACATTTTTTGCACTTAAGCAGCTGTTTGTACTATTTATGTTTTGTAGGTACTTGAGAGATTGCAACAAAGAGGATTTGAAATTGTTGGCTCATGTGGAGGAGGAGTAGACTCTTCCCAGTTCAGTGAATACGTACTTAAGCGAGAACTCAGAAGGACGTCTCGTTCATCCTCGGTCATTCGAATAAAACAAGAACCTCTGGACTAAGGACACTTTTTCTTATGCAACACAAGGGGAACCTTTTTCACGTGGAGTTGGGACACCAAACAGCTTTAGAATGAAAAGTTAAATAAAGACATGTTTATATCAAATATAGAGACCATGCCTGTATACAAATGAGCATTTGGAATAGTAATAATAACTTCAAGATGTAAAATATGTATATGTGAAACATTATGTTTGCAAAAGAGAGTAAAAATGGGTAAGTGAGGTTGGTGCTGAAATGGCCATTAAGTCTCCAAAGCCTTAGTAAGGCCTGATTGACCATGAAGAAGCCATTGCCATTACTGGAAGCTAACATCTCTTTTCTGTTTTCCTTTATTAAATGGCAGTCTGCTTTTCAGTGTATACACCTTGAATCAAGTTTACAGATGCCTGCTTTGGAAGTGACTGAACAGAACTCCAGAAGAATTTTCTTCATCCATTGCAAAAGAAAAGGTCATAAACAAGAATTTAAAATGTAGCTTGTACAGAAGTCATACACTTCTGCCCACCTGACAGATGTGAACATTTTCCCTCTTTCTAAAAGTATCTAGAATTTATTATGTAGTAGAGTGGCCCTGCTTTGAATCTAATGAATTCGAAAGGTTTTTTTAACTTGGTAATATATGAAGTACAATAAATTCACTTAAAAGGAACTATTAAAATCAGCATTAAATTTTTTTTTAAAAAAAAATAACTTTTAGCTATTTTATGCATTTACAGGCTGCAGTAACATACGCAAATCCGAGAATCGGTCTTATTGATCTCAGGAGATAAGTATAGAATTGTACTGTAAACAATGATGAATTCTGTTTTGAAAAAATATGAAGGCATGAAGAAGTTAGTTAAAAAAAGTGGTATACTCTAATCCATTGTAGCACAGGAAAATCCATTGCACCTTATACTGCTACTTTCTCCTCTTCACTGATTTTAGCCTTGTTTGAAATGATGGCTATATGGTAAAATCCCAATGCTAGGCCTAGAATTTTATATAATTTTTTTAAATACTTGGTAAAGCAATTAATTAATTTACAGAATTACTTCAGTTACACCTAACACCTCTGCTTGGTATAGTTTCATTAGTGTTTTTAGATTTGTCCTCTTAAATCTTTTTTTTTTTTTTGCAAAGCATGCTTTGTTTTGCCTTTCTCAAAGCAGGAGAGATATTTCCCTACTACCACCACCATCAGTTACTGGAACTTCATTCACTTTGTACTAATTCAGTAATAAAGAAAGCCATTCCATACTATTGCCAAAAAAAATTATGTGAATATGTTCATGAAGTTACTAGGAGTCAAGTTTAACTCAAAGGAAATAATGCAGTAGTATGCATTGGTATCTGAAGTTATCTATATTTAATCTACATTTTTAATAAAATAAATGCCATATTGTCGGTACCCATAATAATTATTATTGACTGTTAGCTCTTTTCCCCCAATATGAGTAGGAAAATTACTGAAAAAACTTTTATTAATAGGCAAAATATGTACTGCATTATAATATTGGGATATATTGCAGTTGAGATTTTTATTATCTTTTTCTTTTATTTACCTATTTTTTTAATATGAAGTTTTGGAAACAAAATTTAATATCTTTTTAAATAATAACATGAATAAATCCATGAAAATAAAAAATTAGCACATTGCTTAAATTGGCCTTAATAAGACTTTTATGTTATTTGTTTTTAAGATCTTCTTTCCAAGGACCAACATAGTTTTTTTATCCAAGTAATATTAGCCAAGTAGGTTTGGCCTTGTAAATTATACTACAGAAGCCTCAAACTGTTCAGAAAATAATGCTTTTCTTGCCTACTCCTGACTATTATAGTATCCTTTTCCACAAAGTGTCTTTCTATATACAATCTAACACAATTAACACTTCTGCTCTTTTTGGTGATACTTTATTGGGAAAAGTTTGAATTCAGAGCTTTAAATGGGGGGGGGAAATCCATCCAATCAGTGAAAGCTAAAACATTACCAGTGAAGGATTTTTTTTAATTGAAATAATCTACTTACATACTGTCTGTAAGTACATACCAAGAAACAATTGAAAGAATAAATGCCTAAAATATGATGATGAACGAAAGCAATGTTGTGCTATTCCAGAAATGCAAGCTTGTAAAATTAATATAACCTCATTTATCCAATGCCATATGTTTCATAAGAAAGATAAGGTAAAATGATGGTTAAGATGACAATAATATTAATATACAGTTTCATTGAGAAGGTATACTGAATTTGTGTTCCCAAATCTGTAAATTTGGACAATAGCAGTAATTGCTATATTTGGAATATTGTTATATACTTATTTTTTAATGGGAATTAGTCTTAATGGATGTGCATTTTTATGTTATTTTGCACTATGGTAAAATGGAAGGAAAAGTTGGAAAAATACTCCTTTTAATATTGATCAGTAGAAAAAACCTACAAACACATAAGAAAAATAAAATCCAACAACACTATGTGTACTTACATTTAATATTATACGCATTCCCTCCATTTTTAAAGGAGATGGTCTAGACACTGAATTTAAGAATGAGATGATGGGGAATGTTATCTTGTTCTATATGTAACACACTGTAATTCATAAGAACCAATAGGCTTAATGTGGTTAAAACTGAGTAGGATATTTGATAGAAAAATGATAGCACATATGTGTGGTTGAAAGATGTTCTTCCCACTTACAAATGCTGCAGCTCATATTACTGTGATTTTTGTGTTTGATGGGATATAGAATCTTTGTTGGCAATTCATTCTTGTTCAGTTGTCTGAAATAGAAATTGTATCATGTTTCTTTCTAATTCTTTTATTAGTCAGAAAAACATTTCTTCACGGAATGTTTTATTATGAATTGAATTACAGATTGTGGAGAACTGAAATGTCGATGACATATTCTAGGTCAGTCATGGAATCTGAGGTTATGAGCTGAATAAACATGGTGCAGGGGTAACAAAATGTAGACTTCTTGGTAAGACTGATTAGCTGTATACGAAGAGAGCAGAATCTTGAACAGTCTGTTAAATGTCATTTGTTAAATCAGATCGGTAGATACAAGCAATAAATATATTAATAAAAAAAAATGAGCAACTCTCTTTTTACAAGGTAATATTTTCTGAAATACATGGTGGGTATAATTTAGGCTTTTTAAAAAAATACTACATTTTATTTCACCAGTGGATGCTATATATTGCTGTAACTCATAAAAAATGAAACATCAGCTGCCAAGATTATGTATTCTTTCAACATGATTTAAGTGGTACCAAAGGGTCTGCTGGGAACATATACTGGAAAAAGCGTACAATATGACTTTCTCAGAATAATGTGGCTGAACTTGCAAATGGAGCAAATTACTGAAGGCAAATGGATCATTGTTGCTTATATTGATTTTGATTGCATTTTTAACCAATACAAATGCCTCTTTCTAGTTCTTTGATGCTTAATCTGATTATTTCTTTAAAGCATTCATAGACCACCCATTGTCTAATACAGACATTTAGACATGTCTCTCAAAAATGAGACTAAGCAATAACATTTATAGATATTTGTTTCTTATTTCATAACTCTTAACTGCAGGAATGAGCAGACTGTTTTCCAAACTGGTATATAAAGCAAGGGAACACATAATATCAAAGATACAAAATAGCTGTAGCCTCCAGGGAGAACAGTTTATACCATAGAATTGTTCACTGAGAAATTCTCCAAGTGCTTAATGCAGAAATAGAAATCAAGTTGAAAGTGAATGAAGAGAAGGATATAATTTTTAATATTGGTTTGAAAGCTCTAGACGTAAGCTGATTTTTGTCCAGTGGATAGGACAAATAGCAATTAGGATTAAGTGTATTTGTTTTACACACACTACAACTTCCTCCCAAGCATGACAGAAGTATCAAATAGAGCAAATGTAAGTTTGTCTATTCAAGGGATTCTAATTACACCTCTTTTTAAGCTATAGAGTCTGATTTTGAATTTTACAAGTAAATATTTAACATGCTTACCTAAATTCTGTACATATTTTCAACAGCCTTATTTTTATCACTCGTTTGCCAAAGAAAGAGGATAAACTAAACATATTGAAGAGGGAAACATTTTTTTAAAACCGCAAAAATATTGTCCATTGTTCTTTATTATTATTTCTTTAGAAACTAAAAATGAATTATTCTGTCATTCCTGTCCTTCAGAATTCTCTATTAAGGAATTACTTCCATTGGACATGTGGCATTTGAATACAGACATTCCTGCAGCCTGAGGTTTATTTACAGTGGAAATGAAACCAAGAAAGCTCCAAGCCCCTCGGGCCTGTTTAATATTTCAGACTTCAATGTGAGTGCTTTATTATTTCTTGTGAGAGTAAGGGATCACCAGGAGTAAGATCAATACTTTGCATTAAAGTTTCTTGCCATCTTTGACTATTTTCTCACTGATTTTATTACCTATACCTAAGAAAAAAACGAATATGTTAGATCACATGTTTTCTCTCTGAGGCTATTGCTTCGTTGAAGACTCACATTCATGTATTTATAATTCAAAATTATATTGGAAAGTTGGATATTTTTGCTTTGTTTATCAATTTATTTCTTCAAGAAAAAAATTGCTTTTTTCCCCTTAAAAAGTGCCAAACCTTATCTTTTATATCACACCAACCACTTTCCAATTTAACAATGGACATGCACTATCAAAATTATTATACATCTGCAGTCATTATTTTTATTATAAATATGAATACAAAGGGTAAGAGCAACAGAGTCCCTCTCTTGAGAGACCTGGGTGGTTCAGAAATGTGAAACAAATAACTAAAACTATATAGGTTTGCTTCATTTCAATTGAGGTCACATATAACAATAGACATGAATTATTGATTGTTAAGTGTAACATTAAGGAATTATGAAGTACAATTTAAAAACAAGTTCTGGTTGATGCTGAAAAATTGCCCTCTGTAAATTTCTTTTTTTCCTATCTATAAACTCAGCTGTTTTTCCTGTGTCTGTTCTTTATTACTGGTTATAACAGTCAGAGAAATGCGCTAATGTTAAAACACAAGATAAATTGAGCTAGACATTGAAGGAAGAAAAGGAAATTAAATTTCTAGTTTCCAGCTAGCAGCTTCCTAATCTTTATGATGCCTAGTTCTTCTGTATGTTTTCCTGAGGTTCCCATACAATTATTTGTACTGAATGACATTTGACCATCATTACATGCCCAAAAGGAAAAAAATCATAAATCAATGTCTGATTAGAAAATGTATCTTCTCAAAGTACAGATCCCAAAAGAATCTCAGTGGGTTTAGGATCTATGAGTTATTACTAAATTACTGAGAGAGCGTTTGTTTGCAGTGGGGGAATCATGCAGTAATAAAAATGTAAGTTTTATTAATACCAATTACAATATTGGCTGTAAATAGCAACACATGGATAACTACAATTAAGATTTTATCATGGATGGAGAGTGGAATGGAAGGGAGCAAGACTAATGCTGTCTCTCTGGTTTGAGCTACAGTTGATGACAACAAATGAATTTCTTCATAATACAAAAATATAACTATGTTTTTTTTTATTTATTTTTGACTATTTGCCTTTCCAGGGGAAAATGTTCATTATGAAATGCCTGACTTGACCTAATTTTTGATTCCAGCAGCCTATGATTTATAGCCATACACTGTGTTAATTTAACTCTGAAACACACTTCACATATGTTTAGCATTTTAGCATTAGCATTAAACTTAATTTGCCTCGGTAGTTTTTTTCCACCTTGTTTATTGATATAGCTATTCTAATTATTGGTTCCTTCAGGACTGAGCCATATCTTTTAGCAAGATTTGTTTGCTGAGGCTTGTTACGTTATTTGATGAGCATGGACATCTGGTACTAGTTTGCAAAGATTAGTTTGAATGAATATTTTCTGTTTTCAGTGGATATTATTGATAAAAATGAAGCAAGTAATTGTCATAGATATCCCATATGCATATTTTAATTGTGAAGTTGAAATTGTTTGCTATTAAATGAATTATGTGATGTACAATTGCATTAAACTTTCTTGTTAATATTTGCTAACATTAAGCCATATAGTTATAACCTAGTTATGGCTCAATGTTTTGTGTACTAAAGATGTTTTAAACATAATGCTATTATTGTGGCAATAGAATCCATATATTTTAATAACTACCTTAATCCTTTTTTAAAAATAATTATTCTTGCTCTGTTGACTAAAAAATCTACTTCTCTCACTGGTTTATAAAGCAACAAGCTTAACTAACATTAGTTCTTAGTTAATTTTCATGCAGTATGTTTTTAAAAAGTATGTGAATGAACAGTTTATGTAATCCACGTTCAAAGTCTATCCCAGAACCTACTCAGATGACAAACCATTTTGGCTTAGAGAGGTGAGACAACTCCTACTGGTACTACTATAAAAATAGCACTGTAACTTTTCCTGGTACATTATTGATCATTAAAAGTTAAAGCCACAATGCTTGCAGCATTATCAAGCAATATCTACTAAATCCTGGAAGCATGGAAGATAACTGAAATGTAATCTACTGCACAGTAGCTCTGCTAGTGATGGATAGTAAAACCGAAGGAGGTCTAATGAAAAATTAATGAAAACAGTTCCATAAGAAAAATGATCTGTTTTCTCCCACCTTTGTATCGATTTGAACTGCCCCTGTAATTGGAAGAGTATAATTTTGTCCTAAGGTAAGTATGAGAAGGGAGGGTTGAAAGTGAGCATATAATTCAGATTGTATTGCTGACATACTTTCAACTGGGAAAGTATGGATGTTGAGGGTGCTTGTGATTCAAGACTTCAAGCATATATTTTTCCTGCCATGTATTTATTTGCCTGAAGCTATGCATGAATAGTTGATTTCTCAGTATTTTATAGGCAAATCACTAGACAAGTATTTAAGAAAAATAGCTTTCATGCAATATAAAGAACAAGGTCAACATATCTTATGTAATTGGATTAATTTTATATTAATCTATTCTACATAATTTCATAATTCTGAGATTAGATTAGAAAATGTATAGGGCAAGTAGAAATGCAATAAATATAGACATTTAGAGTTAGGAACAGAAAAAAACTTGTATTAGGATATCATTGTTGAATCACTGCAGTTGTTAAGATAGTAACATGATTGTTAAGTGAATCTAGTTTCTCCTTTGACTTAGCTTGTCAGAAGACCACCAAAAGTCATCGCAAGAGCTTGGGATACTGCAACTGTCATAAATATGAGTCAGTTGCCAAACATGAATTTTGATTACATGACCATGGGGATGCTGCAATGGGGTCATAAATGTGAAAACAGTCATAAGTCTCTTTTCAATTCCATTGTAACTTTGAATGATCACTAAACGAACCGTTGTTTGTTGAGGACTACTTGTATAGTTTTTCTTAAGTAGCTTTTGATTGGAAAATCAGGTATTAAATAAGTTGGCATATTGGGGATGAATGAAGAGGGGTGGGGAAAGGATTTACTTCTAAGACTAATTACTTTGCTTGTAGTTTGGGTGACCAAGTTTATTTAGGAACAATAAAAAGCAACCATTATTTTGCTTTCCTGAATGCTGCTCTTCATACTTACACATTTAAGCCCATTTTCAACTAAGGAATATAGGAAGCACAGCTTCCGTTTCTGTTTGGCAAAGGAAAGAAACTTCATTTCCATTTTCCCCTTTCCATTAACATCTGTCATTCACAATTTCAGTATTAATCCATTTTTCTAAAAATAATGGCCTCAACACAGCATTAATGAGTTTCCATTAGTTAGTTCATCATTCTTGAAGCTTTCCCCAGGCAAACAGTGACAGTACTTTTCTCTCATCTATGGATTTCCATTCCGTTTTTTTTCTTTTTAAGGAGAGATCACAGGTTTAGGCAGTAAACACATAAATGTTAAAGTAAAGATCAAGCCAAAAGCACTGCTAATTTTTTGACAGTCTTTACCAAAGGGTCTAATCCATACCTTTTTCTGTGTTTTAAATTAATGGAAGGACAGGAAATTATGTGTTTTCTTATGTCTCTTGCTATAGTAGAAGTATTAACCAAATGCGGGCTGTCTTAATGTTAATATCAACTAAAAGTTTCAATATTTTTTTAGTTAGTGAAACCTGGAAAAGAAAGCAGGAGTGGAATGCTAACTAAAATGCCTATTAAGGAACGGAGTTACTGTATATTTCTCCCACTGGTTTCAGCAGAACTCTTCAAGTTTTCTCAACAGTAATACTGACATGAAAAGATACTTTATACCAGAATCAGGCTTTCTCTATGTAATTTAAAAACAGAAATCTGACTGGTTTTCTGGAATCTGAGACAAAAATTGTTTATATTAACTGCCAGGGATCAAACCTTCAACCTTTTGAATCAAAGTTTGTACCTATGCTATCAGTGAATTGTGTTATTTCCACCATTCAAGTACCCCTGTTTATAAAAAGGAGAAAAAACAAAATTTGCCAGTTAGTTTCATCTTCCAAAAGGAGAATATTGTTGTCATTTGCAAATATATCAGTGGGAATATATGTTTGTATGTGCATAGGTATCTTCTTAAAGAATGTACCATATAGAGTCTTTGAGGATAGTAAAGTTTAAAGTGATTCATTCCACTGTTTTCTTCCTTCAAAATTTCTGTGTTTCTATACAAAAGTCAATATGCTTCTGGAAACATCTTTATCTTTGCCTTATGTGTATCTCCAAAGATTCCAGGGGTTTCTGCTCCACCCACTCCTTCATTGTTGCAATGCTTTCTTCCCACTCTTGCCTTCATCTCTTTTTCCCACACCGCTCCCTGTGCGTGGAAGGACCTGCTGTTCTGCTCTACAAAGCTTAACTTCCTAAATCTCTCTTGAAGCATCTTTCCCAGCCTTTTTTTTCCTTCATAAGTTTGCTTCTGTAGAGGAGAATAAATTTCACAACAACCTCCTTGTTTAAATAATTTTTGCTTATTATATAAAATAGAAGCCAGGATACTTGAATTCACTTTTCATCTATGGTCTTTCAAAAGAGTTTGCAGATATAGTCCAAGCTTCATAGGTAGGAATGAAGCAATGAGACATAATAGATTCACTAATTTCTTTGAACCATTCTTTATCACTCTGTAGACAAATTAAGCACTGATATAGGTAAGACTTTATCTTGAGGATTGGGGCAGCTGTTCTCCAATTGTCAAACCACTCAAGGAAGTGAAGTTGAAATACATTCTGACTTATAAAGCTGACAAAAGATAGAGTGCTTCTCTGCATTGCGTCCGGAGACTGCAGCTTGTCCAGAATGCAGCTGCGCGGGCGATTTTTGGGGTGAATGGGCGTGCCCATGTAACCCCTCTCCTGCGCGAGCTGCACTGGCTGCCTGTGGT
>JANHFO010002365.1:141870-153466 GCA_032468095.1 Pareas carinatus | reverse complement strand
AAACAAATAAATAAATAATAAATAAATAAATGATGTTGTCTTTTCCTAGAAATATAAAACTCATTTTGTTGGCCTCTCAGAGATCTTTCTGTTAGATTGCCTGCAAAGGATTTGTCATTACTTACTAGTGAAAAAATAGTGATCAGTTCAATCGACTAGAAATGAATGTAGTAAACACAGCAAACCTTGTCTTTAACATATTCTATGAAGATAGAATATGTTATTCTACAAAGCAGTATTCTATGAAGTGTGCATGACATTCTGATAGAGAGGAGAGGAGAAAGGGAATTGAATTATGATATTTTTAGTATGAGCTACATGCTAAAATTGCCTGAGGAATCATATACCACTAACATCCATTAACTATTCCACATTAAGCTGAAAGTGTTGTCCATAAGGATCATGACCAGGTGGAACATTGGCAGAAATCAGCAAAAGGTATTTCATAAAATACAAATGCAAAGTCCTACTTTTGGGTAGGAAAAATTAAATATATGAATACAAGATATGAGGGACCATGTCAGAAAACAATTCATACAAAAAGGAAAGGTGTTTTGGTCAATCATGAGTTAAATATCATGAGTTAAATATAAACGAGCAAATTTTACGTTGCATTGATATATGTAGAGCATCATACTCAGAAGTCATTAGTACTTTTTTTTCTGCAATAAGGATTCTAAAATGAAAACATAATAAGGAATCTCTCTCGAAGCGGAGTCTGAAGAAGCTGCATAGATTAGCAGTGAAACGTTTTGAACCAAGAAAACAATAAGTCCAGTTGCCGTGACACAATTTTCACACAATTCTACCTGAATGACTGAGAATCTTCATTGATATATTTATAAGGAATAATTGGTGGAGGTCAGTATTTTTAGATTGAAACGAAACTGTGGAGAGACAACAGAAGTATGGTCAGTGATTCTCAAGGGTACTGCAGTAGTGGATTCCTGCACAGAACCCTGGAGTGGAGCAGATCTCCAAAGCATTCTATATTCTCTACTCATGATCCATTATACAGCAGTTATGCCTATTCTTAAAATTCTACTTTACTCACTTCTTAACAACTGTGTATGTAAAATGTATTAAATATTAGGAAAAACATCCTAACAATAGGACCTATTTTGACAGTGAGGGCACCTAGTAAAGTTGATGGCTCCCTTTCATTGAATATGTTCCGGTAGAGTATGGACATCCATCTGTTTGAGATATTTAGATTTCTGCAGTGAGTGGGAAGTTGAACTCAAGCAGTCCCTTCGAACTCTTTGGTTTGAATTCTTTTCAGTCTCATACTGATGATCTACAAATGCCTATGATGGCATAAATCTATAATTAGGTGCTAGTTCTCCACTTCTGTCCTGGGTAGATCACTTGACCCTGACTCTTATCCCTTTTCTAAAAAGTCTGTGTTGGTTGGCTCATTCATTGTTTTAAAGTAATGAACACAATGCTAGTCTTCCCCCTGTCTGTACTCTATGTCAAAAGTAAGCATAGCACTTTTAACATTATATTGAAAACTGCTTCAAGGGAAAATGTTTTGGATAGGAAGTGGAGTAAGAAAACATTTTTATCTGAGTAGCTTTAATGATATGGAACTTAAATTAACTTCAACCCCTGCTTATAAGCATAACTGAAGCAATTTAAATCCAAGCACTTTGAAGTTTGAGAAGTGATGTAAAAAGCATGCAGCAATTTAAAGTAAAATATAGAAGTGGTATAAAAAAAAGTGCATTGTCATCAATTTAATGAAGCCGCTCTGAAAAGTTGATATCATCTACTTTTGGGGAAAGTATGTTTTCCCTAACATCAGGAAACACAACTGACTGATTTAATCCTAAATAATAAAAATGCCCTTGGTTGAAACTTCCCAGCTCTTCAGAAATCTGGAATAGACATGGAAGGGAAACCAGTGCCATTGAGGGAGAAATGTTCCTTCTTGTATGATACAAGAGTCAGACTTCAACATAAGACAATATTTCAAAGAAAAACAGGGTGAGGAAAAGAGAAACAAATCCCTGGGGATTTTCAACCCTCCAAGGGATGTCCTCCAGAAGTCAAAAGACCTATTAAGGAAGTAGATTTACTTCACTCTGATGTCTTCTTGAGCATTCACCCATTTCATTGTGATCAATAGTACATAAGAACTACAATTCCAAGAAGACTCTTTTGAGGAATAATTTTTCAAATAACTGTAGCCTTGAAATATCTTCTGTTCTTCCCAATATGGGGGCTGCCAGATGGTATAGAATCCTATTCCTGTTATCCCCAGCAAACTAACTAGGGGTTAGAGGAGGAGCTGTTATCAAACACATCCTGGGGGTAGCATGTTGAAGATTTATTTCATTAAAACTGGTATATACTGTACCTTTACTGTCCCAAGATTTTATTACTATTGCTATAGCAAATAATTCTCTGCTTCGATTTTTTTGAGTAACTATGTGTTTTGGATTAAAAATTTTATTCCCAATTAAAAAAATTAACAAGTTCGCTGAACCTTCAATATAAATATCCGTGCACAGGAATCAAATAGATCCAGTTTTCAATATAAAGCACTAGGATTTGTTGAATTCAAAATTCCACGAATTCAAGCAACATAAATGATTGTCAAAGATTAAGCAAATTGAAGTCTATGACATGGAGATAGGCTCTTCTTTTTCAACACTGCATAGATACAAAATAAGGTGAGGGGGCATGCCGTCTAGATATTTTCAACATTCACTGCCATATTGAGGTTCTCATTTGGCAACTATACATAACTTCATTCAAATACTGCTTTATTTAAGCTTGAGTTCAGAATGGTTTTGTGTGCCTTCCCCTTGGAGCTTTTCAGGTTTTTCAAGAAGTGCAAGGATTCTAAGCAAATCTAAAAGAAGCCAATTAGAGGGAGAAAGTAACGATTTGCACATATGGTTTAAAATGCTTGCCACTTAATGGTGATTTCACCAAACCATGTGATATTTGGAAGAGGCCATGACAAAGATGTCCTCTCCACTTCCTGCCCTGTCTCTGTTGAGAAGAATTTGTATGATTAAGATGACTGTTTTACCTAGAATACTATTTTTATGTACACATTTATACTGAAAATGGAACTAGGATGAACAGGCTAAATACAGTATGATAAAATGTGCAGATTTTTTTTGATATAATATAAGGTTGGGCCAATGAGAGAATATGTGTAAGAAATAGTTAAAATTTTCATGGACTTAAAATCTTTAAAATTTGAAGATCTTTTTTAAAAATAGTACTGATATGACACAAGCTGTCAAAGATGTACAAAGGAAATTTCAAATATTTGTTGGCAATGTAATCAATGAGGGTACATTCTTCATCTTTGGTGGACACTGAGATGAAGTAAATATTCTGATACAGAAGATTTAAAAAAGAACATACAATTGAAACCAGAGATTTTTCTTTAAGGTTTAATGGCAAAATGATAATGCTAACCTTAGACTAAAAATTTGATGTACTTTTAAATTCATATCTGTACTAAAGAAATTCAAAAGTAATTTGCATTTTTCCCACTGTTTTTCTCTATGCACTTTTTTCTTTCTTGATCTTTTTTTTCAAAACTTTTTTACTTTTATTTATCTTTTAATTTTGTTTTTGAAAATCCATAAAGTTATAAAAAATAAAATGTTTGCCACTGAAGATTTTTAAGATCAGTGGCACATTCTCAAATGCCCCACAATTCATTTGGAACTTTATATATCCCAGGATAGGGCAGGGATTATACAAGCACCACTTTTATGTTCTTTGACTCCCTGAATTTTTCCGTTTCTTTGTAGGCAGTGAGAAGTGTGTTTTAACCATACTTTTTTTTAGCACCTCTTAACCATACCACAACACAGAAAACTCCATTTGGGAGCTCTGCCTCACTGACTGGCAACATCATCAATCACACCCCCTGAAGCAAAAGAAAGAATCAAAGCAGTGCAAGTATGGGTGGCAAAACTACTGTTGGCCTCTCTGCACAGTTTGTGTGATTTTTAAGACCTTCTGTCATTTGTGAGACTGTAAGAGAAAATTCCCAAACCAGTCCAATAAGTAACAGGTGCCAGGCATACAATGCCATAAGGACTCCTAAGGGAACTCAAATGAGGACCACAAGAATGCCAGCCTGGTATCCACCAAAGAAGTGGTCACCTGCAACTTGTTGCAATTAAGAAGCTCCATACTCTTTATCTCTGAAATTTAACTTATATTTGGAAGCCTGACGTACAGTGCCACATTTCTGTCTTTGAAAAGGCTGAGTACAACTACTCAGCAAAATCCCTCTTTGTATTTTACATCAATGTGTATCAATGTTTGTAAGCCACAAAAATCCACAAATGGAAGTTTTAAAGCTTGCTTCTGGTGGGGTTGATATTTTAATTTCACCAAAATCTCCTGATGACAACTTGAGAAAGGTAGAAACAGGAATAATTTAATATTCTTCCTCTCATAAACATTATTTTCTGAAAAGAGTCTATTCATCAAAGCTATAAGCAAACGGCACATTCTCTTAAAGAGGCTACTGCTTTGGCCTGTTTCTTTCTTTGTCCCTTCCCTCAATTTTTCATGATTGCCACTTCCATACTCTTCTTCAAAATACTTCCGTGTTCCATGAAAGAAATCAAAATTTGAACAATCTTATCTGGATAAATACATGAGATATATATACATCGTATGACACAATATATGCTTTCTAGTATGTTGATATTAGCATCTGTAATAAATAATACCTACCAAAGATTCAGGTTCCTATAGGGTTTTTTCAAATTGATATTTAACTACTTTTAAAATTTGGAATGCAGGTATAACCATTATGGGAGACTTTTGAGTCAGATGCCCAACCGCAAGCACTTTAAACGTGTCAGACCTTTTCTCTCGCCCCCACTCCTACCTGCAGGATTTATTGCATGCCATCAAACAACTCAGGAGGTTCTGGGTTGTACATGCTATTTTGCTTGGGCTAATTTGCTGTACCCCGTTTACAGAGTTTCGTGAGAGTGCTTGTTCTTTTGAAAACTATGATACTTCTACCTGATGCCTCCACTATATAATGTAGGTTTTGGTCACATAATCCACAACATAAAAAGTTTTAATGTAAAACTTCAGGAAAAGAGAAAATACTGTACACATCATTTTACTGTGTGCTCTCCATAAAAGCTGGGCAGCCTACTCTTAAAATAAACAAACAATCATGAATTTATTCTAGAAAACACCCCAACCTTCTGAAACGAAACTACAGACGTGTGAGGATGCTGAAGGCATTTTGTGCTGGTTGACTTATAAGTTAGGGATAAGAGAGCCTGCAATATTAACAGACCTTTGGCTCCAAAGTTCACTTACCCATTCAAAGAGAGTCTGATGAAATATATTTCAATTAGTAGTTTGATTAGGATTCAGAAGTGGCACTGAATTTGAAATCCTAGCGTGGACTTTCTTTTGGGAGAATATTTTGATGTTGAAGACACTTGCAATGGAATTACTTTTCTGTTTTCTTTTCCTTTTTCTATTTCTGTTCACTTTTCTTCTTCTAATTTTAATCTCTTTCTTAGTTTGCATAAGTTATTTTTCTTTGTAGTTGCAAACTCTAATTAAATTATTACAAAAAAGAAATGGCTTCCTTTCAGTTTGAGTGCATACAGCATTATAGCAATAATTATGCCTACTACATAAAGTAATACCATTAAACTTTAACTATTTTCTTCATTGTGTTATACACATTTCCAATAAAGGAGTTTGAATTTTAAAAGTAAAAGAATAACAACAGTTATGGGGACAAATCACGCTACAGTCTGAAAAGTATTTATATACTGAAATACATTAAAACAATTTAGGAGTAAATGTGTACATTAAGGTTCTTGGTATCTTCAGTCAAGTTGGAACTGACTTAAAATATCAGACTGAGGAAAAAAAACTGGTATTAATATTTAACTGTGCAACATTCTGCCGCATTTCCTTTCTGACATTTCTGCAAATTGGTTCAAGTGTAACCAGCAGAATGTTTTACATATTGAGACAAATTACTGCAAATATAGTGACAGTTTATCCTCCACTATGCCTAAAATTCATATATGCGTGTCACTTTCTGTGGCTACATGAGATCTTTAATCTGTACCTGGAGGTAACAAATACTGTACAAAATATGTCATGTTGCCTTAATAGACAATTATTAAACTGAAGTATTTTGACTTTTTGCCAGATGATTTAAGCACTACAATCAAAATTATCAGTCTCTTGACCTTGCAGATGCCACCAACATTTATGTTATCAATATGTTTAGCCCAAAGCTACAATACAATTAGTCATTTAAATTGCAGAATCTTTTACACAAAATAATTAAGCTCCATTTCTGAATAGCAGGGATATTCTGCCAGTGAACATAGCTCAAACCGATGAACTACAGTCTGGAATAGCTCTATTTACAATACAGACATAGCTTTTATGTCAACAAATGTACTCTAAAATTTTCTGCAACAGTTAATCTGTGCATTATTTCAGAATAACTAGACTATAACTGAGTAGATTTCTGACTAACCAATATAATTTGGTAATATATAAAAAACCCAAATATAATAAACATGCATGTCAGAACGTTGCAGTATTATCAGTCTTCAGTGATACACTCCTGATCAAGGCTGCACTTATAGATTTGACAGCTACTGGAGGCTCAAATGAGATCATTGAATATCACTGAAATGCCAATAACCACCGTGATGTTTTATGATTTTCCATGAACTCTACTATTAATGGAAACCAATGCTAAAGTCCAAATTTCATCACTTTCAAAAAATAAAAATAAGTGACAGGGTAAAATTCTTTTAAAGGGGCAAGTTATTATGCTTTATAATCATTTTCAGAAACGCAAGAAATAGGATCATTAAGCTGGTCTGAAAATATGCAGTGGCTGGCATAAGAGGGGAAATACAAAAGATTGAAGGGTGCAAGATTCTCCTGAAAACTCCTGAAGTCTCCAAAAACTGAGGGAGGATTGGACTGGTTTTGACAATACAAAATTTATGTCCACATTATGAAGCCGTTACCAACTTACCTGTATTTTCAGGGTTATAGGGTTATATAAATTGATTTATTTCTTAAATTTATTTGCCGCCTATCTTGCCATTGGCCTACTGTAGACAATTTACTAAAATAAACAGGAAGAAAAATAAAAAAGAGTAAAGAGAAGTAACATAATGGAACAATAAACAAACAACAACAAAGGAAAATAATGAGAACAATACATCAATATGATAATCAAAAAGATGGATGACTGGACAGCAGACAGCATTGGGAGCGGGAGGAGGAATTTGCCATCGATCTAGCAACTACCTCCAGAATGCCAACTTCATCCATCCATCCATGAAATACATGATTTTTTTAACATATGCTGTCTTAAGATAAATATCATCTATCAACTGTAACTCAATAGCAATATTTAAAGTACAGTTTGTTTGGACTAGAAGCATTTTCAGCTTCTAAGACACCTGAGATACTAGAGCAACTGGTTAAATCCTTTAGAACTAAAAAAAACCCTGCCATTTGTTTTTATAGATATTTCTTATCAATAAATCAATCTGATATCCAGACGCTAAGAAATGAGTGGAATACAAAATTAGAGGTTCCTATATTTCCTAAACAATGGAAGAGTGCCAACTTCTATAGAAAGAGCATCAACAGACATAAACAAAAATAATACTTAAAATTTACTGGACACCATTACATTTGTATAAGAGAGGATATTTGTTGGAGATGTAATAAGGATAATAATGTTTCCTTAAAACATAAATTTTTATAATGTCCTAAACATGAATTCCCAAATTTGCATTAATTCAGCTGCTCTAATTTTATGAGTGGGTTTGGGGAGTGTGCAAAAGCCCCTATATGCTGGTAAGCTAGTGACATATTATATAAAGCTGCGGAGTTTCGTTCTTAGCATTTAAGTTAATGTTTCCTTGAAGCTGAAGTACCCCTGCATCAGTCCTGCTGGAGAAGGATAAAAACAATTTTATCGTTTGATTTTTTGGCTCATGTCCAAACTTTTTATAGAATTCTGAGAGCTACAGTATATTTGGCTAAGGAAGAAATGACATCTTCCACTCAAGCCCAGAAAGCTATTTATGAGACCTACTGCATGGACACACTGGACAGAGACAACAAGTGCCTCGTTACACTCTGAACTCTATGTGCTAAAATTCAAAGTATAATTTTGGAAAATTAGCACTGCTTTATTCTCTACTGATAAGATCAGTAACTGGAGTGGGGACACATCTGTGTGAAACTAATTTATTCCTGACACTTATCTGCTTTAGAAATATGCATCTTTGCATTCAAGTTATTCAGTTTTACATAGTTAAGTTAGCCAACTTTTCTGAGAATATGCAATTAGTGCGCATAGACCCTCAAGCCATATTCTACTTCAAGGCCATCTTTTCTTTGCTGAACAGAACAAAATATTGTTTACACATCAGGATGTTTTGTCTTCCTTGTTATGCCTGCAATGTAAGCATTCTGCTTCAAGATTTACAAATTACATGATAATTATGAAATATTTTTAGTGACATTTACCTGTACAAATCCTTATATTCATTTCCAACATACCAGCATCACTTTTAAATATATCTGAAGATGAATAATTTCATGGAAAAGCTCAAACACACTCCTGGCAAGCACTGAATACTACAAACTGCAGTATGTTATGGTGTAAAAGAATGGCATACATGAAACAAGTTTCCAGAATTTCAAGGAAATTTTATGAATATTGGTGTCAACTGGATGGGATAAATGCCATTGGTCCTTTCAGATCTCTAGATCTGACAAGCTGAAGTGAATTCCATAGAAAATCATAGCATTGATCCAACCCCATCCCCTTTTGTTTCTAAAAAGAATCTCCATAGAAATGCTCCCCACAACAGACAGACAAGACAGACAGATAGATTCTCCCTCAAACCTTATGTGTCAACTTTACATTTGAGGGGGGAAATCCTGTTTTCATTCATAACATACACAGTTTTCTGTATGGCCCAAAGTACAAGGCAGATTAGATGTACATCTAAAAAACATGAACCCTTAATGCAATAGATACAAGTTGGAATTAATACATCATTGGTGCTATCGTTGTTCTTTGTTTAGAACTTACTATAGAAAACTCTGATTTGCCATTTTATTATCTGAAGTGACTTGTACATCCCTATACAACTAATGAAATCACTAACTTGCAATTGCTGTATTTCCTCGGCATCTTATAAATATGCAAAGTGCATGTACAGTACGCCTAAATGTACTTCTGCTCATGTAGCACAAAATGTTGAATTCTATTGTTCTGATGCATGACTCCATTGCCACGGGCATTTTCATCAATAGTGTTATATAGGATTACACCAGAAGGGCTTAATAAGAAAGGAGTCACATCAGCGACAGCAAGAATATGTCCAAGGGGCATCCATTACAAACCCTCTAGTATTATACAAAAGGAAAAACTACAAATAATTACTACCTTGCTCTTATGCAGCCTCTTCCTGCTTAATATTAAACATAATGATTTACCTAATGAAAAGTTTAATTGTGATGGGAGGGACCTGGGAAAGCTGTTACACCAAGCTCATGATTTCAAATCTTTTAGCAGTAATTAAAAGAGATAAAAGCTCATACTATAAGGATAAAGAAGATAGGTACTAATTTATTAAAATTATACACCCAAGCTCAAAGGTAAGTTAATATTTCCCATTGGTGTGCTAATTTGCTTTTGTGGGCTAGCTGGTCTTCTGCTCACAAGTCTCCTCTGTATGTTTTAACATTCTGGATATTCTATTTCACAATTTTTCAATATTTTACATTTTATCAGCAGGTAAATGCTACAGGACAACTGGTTTCTGTTAGGATCCCAGCTGTCTATCTATATATATATATTTCTCTCCTTTCCTGCCCTACCCACTATATATATACATACACACCCACTCTCATAACCTCCTCTGGAGATCTATCAAGCCTGAATTTTGCATGCGGCTATTATTCTCAGAAGCTAGGAAAACCACCAAGTAGCAGTGGGACTCCAGACAATCAAAAGCTCCTGGAGGAAAGGAGGATTGTGGGCTTTGTACAACATAATGGAAGGCAATAAACTAGGGCTGGAAGTCAAAAATCATTTTTTGTAAAAATCGATTGGGAACTTGATGACCTGCTTCAGAACACAGCAATTTCTTAAGAGTGATTTTACAATACAAGTGTTTGGTGGGCTTAAATCCTAAGTGGGAAGACCAGGAGAAAGAATTTAGAGCAAAATAAATAAATATTAATATAAAATAATTTATATGAAATACTTAATATAATTATTCCCAGTGTAGTTACCTCTGCCATATTAAACATTACACTTTAGTGACAACTTTTGGAAAAGTCTTCTGAAGTCCACATTCAAGGCTGTGAGACATGTTTTGAACATCTGAAGCTGTGGGGATATATAGACGCCGACTCCCTACCTAGAAATATCAAGCAAGTCTTAGGGTCAGAATGTAAGTGCTATGTTTGCTAAGCACTGGATGGAAAACTATACATTTGGAGGCACATCCAAACTAAACACACGACAGATGGATCTACAATCATGTGACCCTGCCAATTTCATGTGACCTGCTCCTTTCACTTGCTTATCTGAATGCATCTCAAAATTATTAAAAATAGTGGCAACAATTAAAGAGGTGCTGTGAGAAACATTTTAATTTGCTGTGACTAGGATGTGTTTTTAACAGGGGGAAGAAAATTTATTTAGAGTACAGCCAAAATTATTAGGAATATTTACTGCTGAAAAAATTCTAGGACCATTCCTAGAGTGGGTGAGTGGGTGGACTTTCAACAGAAATAAGGTTTTTTTTTCAGTTCCAACCTCTTTTCACACCGGGAAACCAATAATGCAACATCCCATAAGATTAATAGGACTTCCGGTGGCACCGCAAACGCTGCAAGACGGATCCCTTGGGTCTGTCAGCCCCGCGATCGAGTTAGCCGCTTTGACAGCCGAAAATCAGCTGTCTGGCGGCTGGAAAGCCTTTCCCCCAGGAGAAGAGGAAAAGGTGAGCAGTCAGATCTGGGTAGAGCTCCCCTAGGGCCCCTAAATTTATTCCTGGGACCGAAAGGGTGAGAGCTCCCCAGGAAGATCTGACAGAAGCTCCTCATCCAGGACGATTCTGCTATAAGCGGAACAAAGCGTCGCAACCATCTCTGCACCAGGTTTATTAAACTATAGTATACCAGAACAGACGGAGCAGGATTCCTGGCAAGTATTTCTTCAGAAACTTAACTCAGTGGTTAAAAGTCTCCTTTTAAAACGAAGTGGAAGATACAAAGTATCAAAGATGGTGCTGGCTTGAATGAAAGGGTATGAAAACGAAAGTAATTCAAGCTTTGAAGTAACGAAAGCTCTTGTTTAAAACGGAAGCGCTTCTTAACAGTTTAAAATTACTGGACTTTATACCTAAAGAAAAAGAAAAGACTGATTCTTAAAGAAATTTAAAGTGGTACATTTACATTTGGACTTTTAAGTTCCTTTTCCTTTCCTTAAAAAGAAAAGCAAATTAAGGAAATGTCTTCTAAACAACTGAAGCCTGGTCTTTCTAAAAGTACTGGG
>JANHFO010002365.1:83521-98258 GCA_032468095.1 Pareas carinatus | reverse complement strand
GGCAACCGGCAAGAGCCCAGCCGAGCTACTCATGGGGCATAAGCTACGGTCAGTCTTGGACAGACTGAACCCATGCTACGCCCCCACAGCAGTAAAAATAAACACCCCAACACCCCGAACATTCGACTTGGGGGCCCCAGTGTTCACCCTAAATCTAGCATGCGGCCCCCGGTGGGAGGAAGGGAGAATCACAAAGATAACGGGGCCCAAGTCTTATGTAGTGATGCTGGGGAACGGCCGAGAATGGAGGCGTCACGTCGACCAACTCCGAGGGTGACACACCCCAAGGCTCTCCCAAGGGGACTGCCCTTCAGCTGAGACTAACTCTAGGGATCCCCTCCCGTAGGTACGGAATGCGGGGACTATGCGGGGTACTTGCCTGAGACCGACGAAGCTGAACCCCAGACCGAAGAAGTGACATCTGCGCGGGAAAAGGCCATGCCCAGGGGCCTCCCATTGCCTCTAGAAGAGACACAGGAGTCTCCCCAGAGCACGCCTACCTCTGCTGCCGACGCCCAGCCGACTGTTCTGCGTATGATTACGTATGCAAATAGCGGGGGGGGGGACAGCCTGCTGGGAGGGAAGGGGTGTTAGATCCGTATAAGGATCTGGAAGGGGATTTCCCAGGGTGGGAAATTCCCGGAACAGGATTGGCAGCACGCCAGTTCAAATACACTATAAATAGCTCAGCCCACACGGTCTGAGCTCAGTTGCATCCACCTCACTGTAACCAATAAACCAATAAAAGCATTCCAAAGAGCTACACTGTCTCATCCTTACAAACCCGGCATTGGCTACAATACAAACCATTATTACATATTAAAACTCTGGCTTCATTCATTGGGCAGAGGACTATTGATTAGGACTATTGATTTGAATGTGCAGTGAAAAAACATTTTAAACTTCCTTTGAAAGTATTGGTTCAGAAAGATGACATAAATGTTTTAAATATCTTAAATAATAGCAATAGGAAACCAGCCATCAAAAGTAAGTCATGAAATAGGAATAGAAATAAACAAACTTCACCTGTATAGGATTCATATAAATTATTCTAACTAGCAACAGTGCTTTTCAACTGAAAATTCATGAAGTGCACAAGGTGTCCCCTAACATCTGGTGGTACAACATTATGTGACTTCTGTTATCATTGTCTCTAGACTGACAATGTTGTGAGTTACAGTAATTGATGCTAATTTATAATATACTGTAAGAAGCCCCATATTGAGAACATTACGGGTATGAAAGAGTTCTGGGAAAGCATATGAAAACATAATTTTGTGCATTATTTAGGGAGAAATTACCATTATAATTTCCACAGTGTGACAATCAGTTTTGTTAACATACAATTCTGCAGAATAGATTTTACAATTAATATTTCAGGGAAAACATACCACAGCTATCGTGATTGCTTCTGTGCATCTGCCACAGTGGGAAAGATATATTCATGGCATTAAAAAATTAAATAGAAAAATATGGCCCATACATGTATTTTTATAAGGGGGAGAGAGCCATTCCTTTACTTGAAGCATGCTAGGAATGCTGAATAATCTCAGGTTCTATGCAAATATCCTTGTATTTTTAACATTGCATTTGTTCTTCTTTGTAGCTTGAAACCAAGTCAGCTATTGATTTATGTCAGGATATAAGAAACTATAGTCTCTGGTCTATATGTGGTCCCAAAATCATTTTGGTAACAAAGATGGCATGCTTCAGGCCTATTTTTTAAAGAATATAATCTTGTGAGATCCATATGCGACTTCCCTGTCCCTTCTCTCTGAAACAGTAATCCACTTCTGTCCCATCCTTATAATTCATATCTTCTCAACCTGCTAGTCAAGTTTGCTCTGAAGACCTGGCTTTTTCCAAAGTTACTAGATTCTGACCAAACCTGCAAATGGATTATAAGCTTCCTAACAGACAGAAAGCATCAGGTGAAGCTCATCAAAATAACATCACATACCTGTAAATTCAGCACAGGAGCCCCTCAGGGCTATGTGCTCTCTCCATTTCTCTTGTCCCTATATACCAATGACTGCATGTCGAAAGACCCCTCTGTCAAAATACTCAAATTTGCAGATGATACAACAGTGATTGGCCTCATTCGAGACAATGATGAATCTGCCTACAGATGTGAAATTGAACAACTAGCCTTGTGGTGTGGAAACAATCTTGAACTGAACTCACTCAAAACTGTAGAAATGATTGTCTATTTTAGGAGAAACTTTTCTATCATAACACCACTAATACAGTATCAATAATACAGTCCTTCAGATTTCTAAGTTCCATAATATCACGAGATCTAGAATGGTCAGCTAACATCGAAATGTCATTAAAAAAGCACAACAAAGAATATTCTTTCTAAGACAACTCAGAAAGCTTAGACTGCCCAAGAAACGGCTGACACAACTCTACAAAGGAATCATTGAGTCCGTTATTTGCACTTCAATTACTGCCTGGTTTGGCCCTACAAACAAGATAAACACAGACTTCAAAGGATAATTAGAACTGTAGAAAAATTAATTGCTACAAACCTTCCTTCCACCTGTACACCAAACATGCCAAAAAGAGAGTGGTGAAAATAATTATAGACTCCTCACACCCTGGACATAATCTGTTTCAACTTCTTCTCTCTGAATGCCGATACAGGGCATTGCAAACCAAAACAACTAGGCACAAGGAGTTTCTTCTCCCAAGCTATCAACCTGCTAAACAACTAACTTCACAAAACTGTAAAATACCTAGTAGAAATATATCATTATTACCCTTATCATCTTTTCTATTACTTAATTATCTATTACCTATTCTCTTATTTGTATGACAATAACTGTTGCTTATGTCTTAAAATGTATAATAGTTGTGTCCTTTAGTATCCTAGTTTAACTTGTAGAGTGATTGCTAGTATTCTATGACTGTTCAATATAAACTGTCTCAAACATTTTAAAAAAATCATATGTTATGATGAATGATGAACCACGTTTTGTGACATGATTTGCCACACGTTTTGATATGCGACATGATGAAATGCTTTGTGACATTGATGATTGTACTTTATAACATGAAGACAATGAATATACTTTATGATTATAAAGGCACCTAATATGTACACAACATGATGAATGTACTTTATGATAATGAATGTATCGTAGGATTGTAACCATTGTTTGTCAATTATAGCCTTATGATTGTAACCACAGTTTGTCAATTGTAGCCTGTGTGTAAGTATTGAGCATTTACAATGGAAAAGAATTCTTGTGTGTCCAGACACACTTGGTCAATAAATAAAATTTTATTCTATTCGGATGACACCTATACGTATCAGGCTGAGCAGGGTTGTAAATTGTAATGATTTTCTTTCTTGATATGGCCATCCTATTCCAACTTACAAAACTTAAAATATTGATTTTAATCTTTATTAACTACTCAGAGTTGCACAAGAGCAGGCAGCCATAAACATCGACTCCATTGACATTCGTTGTTGGAATACTATGATCTTGTTTTGATCGTTGTATGGCATCCAGACTAAATTTTTGTGGGTGCCAGTAGAAATAGTTAAATAAGTAAATAAATGAAGTGGTCACTCAGCCCTGTCATCTTGTGAACCTTCCTGTTTATTCTGCAAATTTGAACTGTGGAAGTCTTATCCTGACAGTATGCTGGTGCAAGCTAGTCTTAGTAGCTTTACAGTCTTGAGGGGTTAGGAAAGAAAGATAATTTTATTTATCAGTGCATTTGTTTATATGTGAGATTCCCTTCAAAAAATAAAGTCAGATTCCTGACTAGAGTTGTGCCACTTGCTCCCATTAGTGTGGGCTGCTTAACATGACATGTATTTCTTATTCCAAAAATATCTATTTGTAAACTAACATGACACAGAGCAGAATCAAAATTTAATATTGCTGTGACTGCCTTTTGCTTCATTATTACCTTCTCAAAATCTCTGAGGCATGAATATCTTTGCAAATGTGCACTGTTGCTGGGTAGTTTATTTTTTATATTAGGATACTGAGGCTCATATTTCAAGTGCTGCTCTTTAAATATTCCACCCAATATCCAGTGCAAATCATAAATATCAAATCTGAAAAATCCAGCCATGACAAAACAAACCCATAAATGGAATAAAGTCATGGCAACTTTCCTTGTTAATATCCCTTATATGCAATAAAATATAGTAAAAAGGAAAGCTGTAGTACATATCATCCTCCCCCTTCCCTGCAACTGTTTTCCTGAATAAGAAGACATTCATAACCTCTAATGTCAGCAACAAAACAATCAAAGGAAAGTTGGGCAGATTTGATCACATTAAAATCCTTTGTATTGTACATAAACTTCACACCTAATTATACTTCCTTAGAAATAAAGGACCATTGAAAATTGCAATGTTTAGGGCTTGTATCCCACAGGGATTTCAAAGGATTTTAAGTTTTCTATCTTTCTTTGGAAGGCTCCCAATTTGTGCAATTATAAAAAATAGTTCAATCTTTTTAAAAGAGATGACACGGTGTGCGGGGGTAGAATTGTGTGCATTTCAAGTGTCAAGCTCCTGCTTGGACTTTTGAGACAGTACTGAAATAGAAATAATAAGTATAGTCTGCTCTTGATTTAACATTTAATATGTGTGTTGGAGGTGTTCATTAAAGCCAAAGGCCACTTAATGACGTATAGAATTTGTTGAGTCTAAAAACAGGACTCAACTGCAGCTGAAAGCTAGAGGCAGCACAAGCTGAGGCATTTGTATGCTGTGACTGCAATCAAAGGCAACTCAATGGCAGGGCCACGGGACTGCTCTGCACACATATGGCAAAACTGCCTCATAAAGGCAATTCTTCACAGTGAGAGGCCAGGTGGTGGCTTAGGATAAGAACACTGGAAACGTTAAAACTGACATTTTCTCACTTGAAACATATAAACAAAATCAAATTTTTACAGAGCCTGTCAGCATAGTATATTCACACCACCTTCACTCTTAAAGATATGTGACACATCATGTCCCCATGAACATGACATTATATGACTTCCACTCCCCTTTCATGGAGGTGGAGGGAAATTGGAAGAGGGAAAATATCTGTTTCTCTCTCTGTGTATCATCCAGTTGTTTGTGCTTGGTCTATATCCACAAAACTATCCAATCTTCAGGATCCTTATTTTGCACCTTCTTAGACACAGGCCTTGCAATTTGCATAGCATTCATGACATTCCTTTCATTGGGATTGCCCCCTGCCCTCTGTGTGTACCCTCGTGTGTAGGTTGTTGGGAATTACTACCCTTTCCCCCCAGAAAGGGTAGTAAGCATCCCCAATGTTCGGACAGTTCCATCTTCCGAAGCAGGAACGGTTTGAATTGCGCCCCTGGAGTGGTTTCAGGCCAGCCTTTCCAAACCCAGTTCAGAACTGATTTAATGATGACATCTGATGCAGACTGTTTAGCGACGTCCTTGGATGTGATTAGGGTTGGTTCCAAACAAGCCAGCAACAGGATGGGGGAGGCGGTCACAGAGTCTTCAATTAAATTAGGCAGGGGGAAATGGCTCAGAGTGTCAGCATGCCCCAGTTGACGACCCAGTCTGTGCACTAACCGATAATCATAAGCTGCTAAGAATAGGGACCATCAAATTAGACGAGGCAACAAGGCAGCAGGAGTGGGCCGGTCAATGGCGAGAAGGTCCAGCAGTGGCTTGTGGTCAGTGACCAACTTGAAGGGTCTCCTGAATAGGTACTCGTGGATCCCTTCCCTGTCAATACGGTAGCCCAGGAATTCTACTTCCTGGACCCTAAAAACTCATTTTTCGCATTTAACCTGTAGGCCCGACTCTCTCAGTCTTAGGAGGACGTCCCTAAGTCTGTTGGCCAGCTGCTTCGTGTTGGCCGCAGAAATCAGATCCATCAAAGTATGGGATGACCCCAGGAATCTTGCCTAAAAGCCTCTCCATTATGCTTTGAAATATTCCTGGGGCCATGCTCACCCGGAATTGGAGCCGGTGACATTTAAAAGCACCGTGGTGTGTCATGATGGTCAGGGCTTCTGCGGCAGTGCCATCTATGGGGAGTTGTAGGTATGCTTGGGCAAGATCTATCTTAGCAAATATGCTGTCGCTACCCAAGGGATGTAGCAAATGCTGCACCATGAGGACTGGGTATGCGTTTTGCTGCAGTACACGATTTATCGTGCATTTGTAGTCAGTGCAAATTCGAATTGACTCCTTCTTCAAGGGAGTCACAATGGGGGTCTCCCACTTAGCATGGTCAACTGGCTCGAGGATTCCCATCCCGATTAGCCTATCCAATTTTGCATAAATCTTATCTTTAAGGGTGAAGGGGACCCTGCAAGGCTTAAGCCTGATGGGTGCCACATTAGTGTCCAGTCCGAATGATATTGGGGTCCCCTTATACTTGCCTAGGTCAGGCTCAAACATATAATTGAATTCTTTGAGCAAGTCTTCCACATTGGATATTCCTACAGAATGGACCGCACTGATGCTAAACCCCAAAGCTTTGAACCACTCCAACCCCAACAGGTCTAGAAATGATCCTTCAACCACGGTTGTCCTCAGTCAGCCGTTATATTCGTGGAATTTGACATCTAGTAGGAGGCTGCCCAGAACTTGGATCCTGTTTCCTTGGTAATCTGAAATTTGGAGGGGCTGATGCTCCAGTACTCGCCTTGAAATTTTAGGGGCAATTTTTAAAGTGTTGCCCACAAAAGTATGGTTACATTGGACCCGGTGTCCACTTCCATGGTGCAGGGGACATTCCCTATCAATAGAGTGACTATGAGCTTTTCCCAGGTAGCTGCACTCGCTCGGCCAATTCGGATTGGGTTGGTACCGAGATCGGGGCGCTCTTTTTTCCTGCTCTTTGGAAGGCTCGGCTGTGGCTGCCATTTTCTGGCCCTCAGAATCTTTTTCCCCAGGGGCAATTGACAGCTTGGTGCAATGGCTCTGCAAACTCTGGCCAAATGTCCTTTCCGCTCACAGCCTCTCAGTATCTGCAGGTAGACCGATTGTTCTGTTTGCCTCAACTTGCGCACAGCCCCCCTGCGTTTCTTGTTCCAAGCCCTTTGATGGCCCTGTGCAATGAATCTTCTCCTCCTCGCTGCTATTGAAGGAGCTGGCCTCCATGCGCTTGGAAAACTGTTGCAGCACTCTTGGATGTTTTGGGCCCCAGAGCCTATTTCCGGAGGGACTCGGCCCCCTTGAATGAACTCTCTGAGGCCTGAGCTTTGTCAAGCACCGACTCTAGCGTGATGTTGGGTTTTGCTAAGAGTCGCTATTGTAGGCGCATGTCCTGAACCCCAGACACTAGCTGGTCGAGCAGCATATCATCAAGATGGTCCCGAATTCGCATTGGGCGGCAGCTGCTCATAATGCCACCATAAACTGGTTTACTGACTTGCCATTCCACTGCATGTGTTAGCGGAATTTAAAATCTGCAGACAATTTTGGCAGGGGTTGGGGCGTAGTGACCCCTAAGTTGAGTTTGCAGGTTGCTCCAGGTAATCTGTCTGAGCGACTCTGGTTCTGTAAGGGCCCGGCTGATGTCAAAAACGTTGGGCCCGCAGTGGCTCAGGAATAGGGCCTTCTTTCTGTTATCTGGAAGAGCTTGCATATCGCTGGCTTCCAGGAAAAAGGTGAATCTGAACATATAGGAATCCCAGTGCTCCCGTGCTGAGTTGAATGTGGCTGGGGCTGCCAATGCAGCTGGGACAGTGTTGCTCACGTTCCCATCGGCCGGGCTGGTTATCATTGTTGTGGGAGATTTCCACGGCTGGATCTTACTGGAATGTGCTACAAGTGAATCCCATCCTCGTCGCCAGATGAAAAGTCCATGAAATGAGTCACCTGAAGTTCAGAGTAATTGAACTACGCTTTATTATATTTCACATAACCATCAGCAACCGTTGGAACTGTCAGTTGCCCTTTTATAGGGGAGCTGTCAGAACCAACAGCCAATCAACAGAATGGATTTCTCCCACTCTGGACAACCCTCCAATAGCTGTGAGCTTTTCTCGTTCCTAGCAAAGACATCCATTACTTGGCCTGCAGCTGATCGCATCTAGCTTGAAAGCCATCCATTACTCGGCCTACGACTGATCGTGTCTAGCTTGATCGATGCGGGGTGATTGCTTCTGCCTCGCTGGACTCAACAGTATCTTCCTTCTTCCCCATCTTTTCTTGGTTGCTTTTGTCTTTGGCCTTTTCTTCTACTTCACATGCCACCACCACTACTTTTGCTTGGATAAAACAAGCTGTCCCATTTTATTCCATGTGTGAAGCAAAGCAGCCCCATTTTGTAAATCATAATACCCAAAATATATGTTTCGGGGTTGGGCACAGACCCAGAAAATAGCTATTCTGTGCCCAGAATGATTCATATAATGGAATGCACCCCTAATTAAGATGAATGATTATAAAAATACTCCACTTCTAAAATTGATCATAATCTGCATTCATCAACCATTCTCTCTCTCATACAAATAAGCACACAGAAGCAAACACAAATTACCATCTTCCAATGAGACAGGAAAAAAAGAAAAGAGATGGCGTTGTGATGAGCAGAAGTGGTAATTCTACTGGAATAAGAAGGAAAGCAAGAAAAGAAAGAAAGAAAACTCAGACTGTCCCATAAAGGAGAGAAAGCTAAGCTCTATTTGATGGTCAAAGGACTAATATTCATTTGTAGTACAGGTTTTTATCCCTCCCAAATCTCTGTCTGGCAAAGCTGATTTTGAAAGCTATTCTCAGCACGAATATCTATAACCGTTTACATCTCAACAGGTTGTTTTTTTTGCTCTCAATATATTCAATAACCTGTCCCCACTGCCACAGCCCTATTTTGCAGGTAATTATTATGGGAAAAGTCTACCTTTCTATCTGATAGGGTATACAACTTTTATAAAATGATGTTTTTCTTATCTGATAAAACATTTTTCTACTTAGTTTATTGTGGTTCATGTAAACCTGCTTTAAATTGTTACTAAGATCCCAATATAAAAAGTGTATTTTCCTTGTTATTCCAGTTAAAAGCAGCCAGTTCGATAAAGTATAGTGGTTAAGATACCAGACTAGAAACTGGGAGACTGGGAATTCTAGTGCTGACAGTCTCTCTTTCTGAATTATAGGAAGGAGGCAAAGGCAAGCCATTTATGAAATCTCGCCAAGAAAATTGCAGAGACTAGTCCAGGCGGTCACCAGGAGCCAATTCAAAGGCATCCAAAGCAACAGCAACAATACACACATAGAACTTAAATGTTTGTAAAATCCTAATGTGTTGTCACCTGCCAACCTATTGTAGATTTGAACATAGGAATTTGTGGAGGTGTACTCTCTGATTGTCAACATCAGCTGCAACCATTACTCTTCCAGCATTGCCTATTTTTCTGAATTTCTTTCATATTCAACATCACACACACACACACACCCTTATAACTTCAGACTGCAAGCCCCATTGAAGAGAGTAGAGCAGACCTCTGCTAATTAATTTAAGAAAGGAGCATGCTCATACAATTCTGCTGTAACAGTGTCATGAAATGGCCAGACCAGTCCTCTCTTATTGCACGGAGAGAATAAAAAGGGCTGCTTTAGCATGATTCTGCTTTAATAATACTCTGAATTGGTATCAGCGGGTATCTTTATCTTAAGATGCAGCTGCCTCTCTTTTCCTCGTTGCAATGTCCAGAAAATAATGAGCATTTTTTGTGGCTTAGAGTCATAAAGTTGAAAAGAGGCTTTTAGGCCATTGAACCTAATTCCCTGCTCAGTGCAGGAATCCAAATTAAAGTATCCCAGGCAGATGGTTATATCCTTCATTTAAAGACATGCAACAAAGAGGATTCTGCTCCCTTTCTGGTCACAGTGATTGCATTAGGAAGTTTCAGAATCTGCCTTGCTGTAATTTACTGTATACTCATTTCCCTACATCCTGCATTGTAGAATGAGGAAACAGGTGTTGACCTTTATATGCAACAACCTTCCAGATTTTCAAAGAGTGTTTTGTATCTCTCTTCAGTTATCTTTTCTCAAATCCTCTGTGCCTTTGTATTCTCTCTATAGGATTTAGTTTCTAGCCTTCTGACTATTTGCACTGCCTTTCTCCTAACCTACTACAAGTTACTATGAAGTCTTCAAATGTGGTGCCAAGTACTACTCAGTAGAGACACTCAACTGACACACAAATGAGGCAGTCCAGGACACAGGAAACATCATAAATGCATGCCAGTTGCCAAGCTCCTGAATTTTGATCACAGGATTGTGGAGATGCTGAGACGGTTGCAAGTGTGAGGAGTGGTAATTTTGCTATAGCAAAAAGAAGGGGTGTTTTCGTATCTTTGTACCCAAACGCTGGAAATAGAAAACAAAGTTAATGGTTTTGATGAGAAGATACTTTTTGAAACCAATTAATCTATAGATTAAAAAGGTCTTTACTGGGAAAAGACATAACTCTGTTCTTCTTTTCTGCAGGACTTGACAGGTTGGCCTATCATGTCAGGGTTTAGGCCTTCCTCCTTAGAGCTATTTCTGCTCTGGTGTCTTCTCATATTTTTATTTACCAATATTTTAATTTGAGAGATGCCCAAAAGTAACTGGAAAGAGTCCTGAAATTGAATTCTCCCCTTTCCTATTCCAGGACTCTGGATGGAGGTGATCCCTGCTGGCTGGAGATATGCCGAAAGGAAGCAACAGCAAAATCAGAGGAGAAAACCATGACATTTTCCAGAACATCCTCAGAAAACTTCATTTTGCAGGGACTTGGAAAAGGCACAGCAGAGGCAGATTAGGGAATGGCAATGGGTCAATACATTTTATACCAGGTTTGTTTGTTTGTTTAATTGAATGATGTGTGTCATCAAGCCACTATACACTGTTAGGGACCACACAGATTTTCTCCATGAATTGGAGAAAGATTGTCCAAGATTGATTCAGGTTGACTTAAAGTTGGATAGTACAGAATAGAAGTTTAAGAGCTGCCTTCCGCGAATATACTTTCTTAAGCATAAGAAATAGAGGCTGCAGACAGAGGACATCCTACAAAAATAAGATTTGTAAATTTACAAACATAAAGCCCAATGGAAAAGCTAAAGGAACCAGGGAGCCATATCTATACCGATCAGCAAATCTTCTGTTCCCATACAGCTTCACACTTTGTTCAAAGATTTGTACCGCAGTGTATTAAACAAAGCCAACCACGACTTGTGAATAGTGACGGCTCTGACTTTGAACAAAAGCAATTGTGATTTTAATAAACCATTCAACCAATCATGACATAGCACAATTATAACCCAAATTATGTTAAGCCATAACGTGGTTTATTTGTTTTTAACTTGGTGTTCTGCCTGTAAGGTTTGTAAACCATAGTTTACCATGCTGGGTACTCAGCCAACTAATGTTTATTTCCTACAAAAAGGCAAGCAGACAACACATTGTGTTATGTAAGTATGAGTTTTGAAAAACAAACTGGTTAGCTAGGTCCACAGAATACCCTATTCTGTTGTCTGAATCTGGTGTAACTCAGCAAATTCAGTTAATCATAAGTAAGTTCAAACATAGACATTCTCTGGTAGGCAGAATATTATAACGGATTAGATTTATGTATTTCTGAATCATTACCAAAATAGTAACAGTTCAATACCTGTTTTACATGATATATTTACCCATTATTAACTATATCATGTCTTACTCAATTAAACTTTCTTGGATCTTATAACACTTAACCAAATTGATACTATGTGTAATTTGGTGCATTTAGTTTCTGTGTTCATTATATCATTTGTTTAGCTTGGATTAAAAAAACATACAATACTGTTTTAGTTCCCAAACCTATATGAGTTTCATAGGTGTGGCAAGTTATCACTTACCAATTTTTTTTGTAATGCTGAATTTCTTTCTCTCTGTATAAAAAACCCTGCTTGCTATTAACAGGCAAATAGTTGTCTTTTTTCTGTCTTCCATTAGACTACTTTAATAATGGCCTAATTAGGGGCCTTATAAATTATTCACTTACTGTATTTTACTTTTATCAGTAAGGATAATTTTAACACTAATATGTGTGAAAATATATTTGTTGATTCCACTATAGAAAGGCATGAAACAAATTGAGAATTAGATACCAACAACTGCAAGATGCTAAAAAGAGAAAATTTAGGTTTATCAGATTTGAGATTGTACTATGATGCCTGCTGCTTGGACTGGATGAAAGAGTGGGTGACTCTCCAAAACAAAAATTATTTGAATTTGAGGACCATTAACTAAGATTTGGATGGCATGCCTACTTATGGTATGTCAAGGTTAAAATAAATGTTAAGTTTAAGAATCATTTTGTTCGGTGTGCCATTCTAAGGGTTTGAAACAAATATAAAACAAGGTTGTCCATGAAGTACCTCTTTGACTGTCACCTCAGGAAGCCTTTTTCAGAAAAGAAAGGCTGGTGAGGCTGGACTGGTGAACCTATGAATACTTTTTTATCAAGATGAATTCACTCTTAGGTTCAAAGAAGAGTTGGAGACGGAACTCCGTCTTTGGTTTACATACAATTAAAAGAAAGATTTAAACCAGATTTTAAAAAGTTATGGGTTTGACTTTGTAAAAATGATTTTGAAATTGTACAGTGTGGTAATGTTGAACATGTTATTGCCAATATTTATACATTCTTACTTAAATTGAATTTGGATATTGAATACATAAAGGATTGCATGATTCAATGGGCAAAGAATTTGAGGTATAATATAATGCTGAAACAATGGGAAAATATATGGATGGGTTTAAAATTAAAATACATTTAAAATGTATGATTCATATTTAACCATCATTAAAATGTCAAAGATGTATAAAGAAATTTCAAATGTATGTTAAAAGTGTAAATGTAAAGAATGAATTTTTTACCGCTTGTGGTGGACTTATGATAAAGCAAAAACAATTCTGAATAAGATTCATATTTTAAAACAGAAGGTTCTCAAAATGAATATAAAAAATCAAAAACGAATATAAAAATATAAAAACCAGAGACTTTTAAAAAAGGTTTACTGGCCAAAGAACTTGAAAAAAATCTGGAACTTTGTTGTTACACATGTTGACAGCAACAATGATGCTGCACAAAAATGGAAAGATATTTTAATTCCCAAAATGGAAGAATGAAAAAACTGTTGACACTAGCAGAGATGGCCAAATTAACTCCTCTAATCAAATAAAATAATACATCCAACTTTGTTTTTACTCTGGATTTTGTGCTTAAGAGAGAAAAAAATGCAACTTTAATTTTGGGTTTTGCTGATGAGGTGTTGTTATAGAAATGGCTAGTACATATTAAGCATGTGAAAGTAAAAAGTTGAGGCTGTAACATTATTTTATTCTACTGTGCTGAAAAGAGTTGGAAGTCAATGCTCCCCCCCCCACTTCTCTCCTCTCCTTTTTCTTCTCTGTTACCCCACTATTTTCATTTGTATATTCTGATGTTTAATTAAAAAAAGGCATGAATCATTAAGACTTGGAAATATACTGATATTCTAAACCTTCTGTTGGCTCTTTTATTGTGTGTTCAGTAAATTAAGTTATGCAATTAAATAAATTTCCACTTTTCAAAATTCAGATGTTTTTGCTTCTAGTAACTGGATTCTATGTTAGAAAGCTAGTCCTAGTTATGTGAACTAGAAATGTATCAGACAAATTTGATAACTCTTGCTGTTCAGATCCAAAGGTTAGCTGTTTTTGGTCCAGACTGACTGATAACAAAACGAGAGTAGAGCTTTATTTGTCCTTTTGACAAGCTACTATAAAAACTGGATTTTATCAATTACCTTAACTAGTTATGATGTATTTAAAAGCTTTTTGTTTTTTTGTAAATCAATCATAGTCAAGGATCTCTTCACCCTTTTAAAAACAAGACTAAAGTCTCAATCTACGCAACAAAAGTACAGAAAGACGTCAGCAAAGATTTGAAGTGAAAAAAAATTGCTTTGGTACTTGAGCTCGAAACTTTATTATTTTTTTCCCATTCTGCCCCTCGTGATCTAAAAGGGCACGAGTGATTCACTCTCCCGCGACAGAATGGACTGAACCAACGCTGAGAAGAGCGGGGGACAACCCTAAGTCTACGATGAACATCTCTCTGCCCCCCCCGCCCTTTTCTGCCAAGCTGTAAACATTAGAGCTTGGAGAAAGTCGGGTAGTAGGAATGTACTATTATCGTAGGGGATAGCGCGCTCATGGTAACATTGTCAGAAATGCCTTGGATCATGACAAATAATTATTAAAAAGAAATATCCCAGAACGATTAGTCTCAAAGCGTTGAATAAAACAGCAGGGCGCCCCGTTCCATCTGGTGAAAATAGGCCCTTCTCCGTCCCCGCTTTTTAACGCAGGAAATGGCTCGGCCCAACGGGTAACTGCTTCCTCCTTCGAGCGGCCTGCCTTTCCCGGAGATTTTCTCGGCTGCTGCCGCCGTCTGAGCGGCGTCGGGGAGGGAGCCGCCGCGTGCGCCGAGGCGTCTTCAGGCGGGGCCCAGGATGTCGGTGGCGTTTGCAGCCCCCCGGCAGCGGGGCAAAGGCGAGATAACGCCGGCTGCCATCCAGAAGGTGGGCTGCCGGGCCTAGCCTGGGTGGGGGAGTGTCGGGCGCTTCGCCCCGTGTAGAATCGGGCGGCGGGGGGGGGGGAGCGAGCGAGCGAGTCGGGATCCGCGCGTGGGCCGAGACCGGCGCTCGCGACCCGGCCATGATGCCGGATGCAGCCTTCGTTTGGATGCCGCGCTTCTTT
>JANHFO010002365.1:45570-71192 GCA_032468095.1 Pareas carinatus | reverse complement strand
ACTTTAAATATTTCTTTTTAATTCACTTTTAAATTTTTTGTAATTTTGTATATTGTATGTTTTATTGGCTGTACACCTCCCCGGGTTCCTTTGGGGAGAGGGACAGTATATAAATCTGATTAATTAATAAATAAATAAATTCTGTTCACTGCTTTACCTGCTGCACAAGAACATCTCCAATTTTGCTGATCACAAAATTTCTGTCACTTCCCTCCTGACTTGAGAGCTGACGCTTTTCCTTCATCCTACTGAAGAATTGCTGGTGAAGTTCTAGCAGCTCATCTAAGCAAGGGAATATTTTGTCCACTGTGCTGTGGTCCAGCTGTAGCTCTTCTTTCATCCCTTTTCTGAATATTTTGGACATGATGAACAGGGTATGGATGTGGTGCACTTCTGTTTGCATTAGTTCTACATAAAAAAGCCCATAAAATTAAATAAATCATGGCGGATATATTTTACAGTAGATTTTTGCATATTGAAAATCCATTCTGAAATGAGGGAGGCTATCAGGACATGGGGGAAACACCTAAGGTCTGCAGAGGCATAAATGCATATTTAGCAAGAAAACAAATTGAAAAGAGAAGGCAAGGATTAAAGCCCATAGAATCAACCCAATGACAAACTGCGTGGAAGAAAAAACATGAAAAGGAAGAATAGAAGGCAGCACTGGGAAAAGGATGCCTATAATCCTAAATAAAAAGTGTTCTGCGTTATACCTTGGTTCAGCAAATTCTACCATTCTGTTCAAATACCCTTATTAGATGAGAGCAATTTGGTCTAGTAGTTAAGGCACTTTGATTAATTTGATTTAATTTGATGTAGTGATTAAAACCTCGGGCTAGAAAAGACTGTGAGTTCTAGTCCTGCCTTAGTCATGAAAATCAGCTGAATAACTTTGGTTTAGCCACTCTCTCTCAGCCCAGTGACCTCACAGATGTTGTTGTTGTGGAGAAAGTAAGAGGAGCAAGGAATATTAGGTACTTTCACTGCTTTGAGTTATTTATAAGAAATGATAAAGGTGGGTTTAATTATATTTGATTTTTAAAAAAAATCTATTAAGAGTATTAAATAACAACTTATCAGATTACTGTGCAACTGAGATCATGTTAAATAGAAAATGGAGGATAACTTCTCTCACTTTCCAAGAATGTTACAAAGATAAATATAAAATATCAGTTCTGAAACTAGTATGCATTTTTTAAATTTTATTCCACTACTGATTCCAGAAGATATTTTAGATTACCGCTTCTATTATCAAATTCTGCTGGCAGAATACAACACATCTAGTGAGCATCAAATTAGAGAAGGTGGTTTTATATTTTCACGTTCAACCATCTATCTAGGAACATAGAGGATACTATAGCAAACTAACCAAAGATTACATCTTGTCGCTTGATAACATCCTTTTCTTGTTGGTTACAAAACCAAGGCTCTACAACCAGACTCCAGGATTCTGCCTCAAATTCCAATGTATCGGTGCTGAGGTCACTCCATAAAGAGGCATCCACATCATCTATAGCACACAAAACAAAAGCCGTTCTTAAACATAGAAATAGGCAAATTAAACTCATATATCAATTAAACAACTAAAACGTACTCCAAGACTGGTTTGTGTGCTGGTTTTTAATACTCCCAAGGACTACAATGCATCTATGAATCTGGAGATATGGTTATCAATTTCTGATAAAGTTTGTGTATCTTTAGGATAAAAATCCATTTTTTTAAAAAAAGAAAAAAATAGAAGCATTTAATAGGATGTACGTTACTTTAAAAATGGAGATCCTGAAATGAATGTGAAGCATAGAATAGAATGGAATGGAATGGAATGGAATGGAATGGAACGGAACGGAACGGAACGGAACAGAACAGAACAGAACAGAATAGAATTTATTCGCCAAGTGTGTCTGGAACACACAAGGAATTTGTCTCCAGTGTACATGCTCTATTCTTACATGCAGGCTATAATTGACAAACTGTAATTACAATCTTAAGATACCTTCATAATCATAAAGAACATTAATCATGTCATGAACATATTAGGTGCAATCAACAAACCGGGATCCTAATCATAATTACATTCATAGTCATAAAGTACATTCATTGTGTCATCATATTATAAAGGTACATGTCACAACCCATGTCAAAACATTTGTGACAAAACTTGTCACAAAGTCATTCATCATATTTATATATGATGAATTATATAGAGTTATATTCTATAAGGAAAAACGTAAGCAGTTGGTGTCACTGAGTTTGCAAAAAGTTAATCCTATCAAGACAAGAGGAAAAGACTATGATAAAC
The DNA here is from genome assembly GCA_032468095.1 of Pareas carinatus. Lineage (NCBI taxonomy): Eukaryota > Metazoa > Chordata > Lepidosauria > Squamata > Pareidae > Pareas > Pareas carinatus. Next base: position 68,890 of record JANHFO010002365.1, on the reverse strand, counting down.
CTTCTCCAGTTTCACTACTCTTAATCTTAAAAACTCTTTGGCATTGCTTGGAAAGTTTTGCTGAACACTTATGAAGGAACTAACACTTCATTCATTTGCTTCCTGCTCAAGAAACACAATAATCCTGTAGTACTGGCAAATGTACATTCAGTTTTAAAAAGACACCCTAAAGGAATACACTATTGGTACTTCTTAAAAACTTTCAACATTAAAAACTTTAAAGTATCTGAAAAAGAGTTTAGATCAGCTGCACAATGCTGATCTCTAAATTTTGAGTCATGTTTCTCATAATAACATGATCAATGTAGTGTATAACTCAGTATTACTTGTTAATAATGTCACTTTTTTTCATGTGATGGTATCACACAGTTTCCAGTTTACCTTCAATTATAAAAGAGTCAACAGACGAAGCAGACCCTAATGTTTGCAGTAGTTCTTCAGAGTGTGACCTAGATCTCCAACTGCTAGTATTAGTATCAGGCTCCAGTGAAGACATACCCTTTCTATGGATGAAACAAAATCATGTAAATATAATGATTCACTTGGAAAGTTTTGGTTTTTTTTTTAAACATCCGAGCCTGCTGACTACCTTTCAGAAGTGGTACTAGGAACGCTTCTGGATAAGGTGTGCTGTTGCTGCAATGCTTCTTTTTTCAATAGGGATACTCCAATGGGAATTGTGGTAGAAGGCAGCGTTGCCAGGAATGCTGGCTGTGGAGTATCTCTGAATGATAGATCTGGAAAATCAAAAATACAGTGTTATATTTTAGCAATGTGTTCCATCCATGTATTAGATACAGTCATGGTACAAACTTATCATGTATGCTGAAAATCCCTAAAATCAAAAGAAGGTGTCTGGTAGCACCAAACAAATTATATTAAAAGCCATAAACGTTTGTGAACTAAAGCTCACTTCATGAGATGCATGAAATATCCCAGGATAAATTCCTCTTATTTTTTTACATAGAAATAAGCTAGAAAAGATTCATTTCCAAAGTACTGGAGAAAAACTGCCAATCTATTTAAGCAATATCGTGCTTGATGGTCAAATCTATGACTGTACAACTGCTTCCTATATTCCTCCAGCAAATAGCTAAGATAATAAAAAAGATTCTACTCACCCATTGCATCTTTTGATTGGAATACATTCATAACATACCATAAACCATCTTTGCAACAGCATTCTAAAGCTAATGTACTAATAACTGTCCCACTGAATTTAATAAGATGTATGCATAAGTAGAGATGTATGACATTGAATTATAACTTTGAAAAGTCTTTTGACACAAGGGCATGGATAATTATTTCTCAAAATGAAATATAATTTGCTAATATTATTGTCATATTGAAATGTTTTAGATTTATGAAAAGAAAATTGTTCCTACCTCTATTTGTGATTACTACAAAACATATTTCATTGTCTCCAATTTCAGTATTTGATTTCACATTTTTAAAAATCACTTTAATACTTCTAAGAACTTCTACAAATGTCAGATTATATTATATTATATTAACAGCTTTTCAAAAAGATTATATAGCATTTAAATTCAAAGTTTGATTGTAATCTATAATCTGTTTCAATCAAATCTGGAAGGAAAGTCGAATTTTCCAAGTTATAATTTAGAGCTAAGGTACATAATGGGCTGAGGACCATCTCTAGCCTCTGAATTGCATGTTACAAACCACACTTTTAAAAATGAATGAAATCAGGGCAAAAACTAAATCTGATTTAAAATAAGTTAAACTTAAATATCATTAAAACTTTTAATATTATTATTTTAGGTATATTTAATAATTTAATTTCCCTGCCACATTAAACATAACAACTTTTGTGACGTTTACAAGGACCACACCAATTATTTGGAACGTTACATGTGGCCCAATAAATTTGGTCATAGACTGAGTATTTCTGGACACTTCTGCTTTTAATGTTTCTTTAATTTAACAAATTTAACTCTTGAATTTATGCTTTCATCAGTTCTGGTTAGATTGCTGTATGAAGGAAAAACTCGGGAATTGATAGTGAAGCAAGTTAAAAATATTGAATTGGACTGAATGTGTTCAGTTCATTCTGAGAAATGCACTATGTACTACTCATGGAAGAACCAAGATATAGCAGAGAAGATGGCAAGATGATGGCAAGATGGAGGGAATCTTTGCCAATGTTTGGTTGCAGTTCCTCAAACTATCTCCTGTTCTAAAACAAAGGAATCTGATATTCAAGGATAGCTTTGTTTATGCAATAATAAAGGCTTTAATGGGAAAATCAACAAAAACTTTCCATACTCCCAAAGGTAGTCACTACTAATAACAAAATATGAAACATAACAGAAGAAATACAGTTTACACCTCTTAACTTTCTTACTATTTGACTTACTTGTCTGGACAGTTTGTATCTTGTTCTTAACATGACTTCTATCTTGCAATTTCTGATAAAGAAGAACATTTTCAATAATATGAATTTTATTAACTGTATTAAATATAAAGTTTGTTTAATTGGTTAAATAAATTTAACCTTTTTACACATGTGATCATATTTTATCAAAAGATTTTAACTTGACCCCTACGATGCTCCATTTTTCACATAACTCGAATAGTGAGGTTGAAAACTGCTAGAATTTTGCTAATGTATAAATCATTGTATATTTTATAATTTTTGACAGGCATTTTTTTAAAACTAATACCGTTGGGAAGCGCCAGTAATATTGAATGATGCCATTCATTGAACCAATGTCATTCTAACTAGTGTACAGTAAGGGGCGCTATTCTTCTTTGTTCTACCTGATAATATAAACAGTCTCTGGATTTAACAAAACAGGAAGATGATGCTATTCATACCTTTGTTCCATTTGGAATTTTAATTCTCAGTTTGTTATGCTCGTGCAATGATTTGAATTGGCTGCTTCACTAATCTAATGTGAGTGAAGTAACACAATAAGACAATTCCAAATCTCTAAAGGCGGTCAAATCATCCACCTAAACACACACTCTTTCTCAAGAATTGATCGGGATACGAAGAGAGACAGAGATAGAGAGAGCTCAGGCAACTCTGAGTCATGGACAAGGCAAAATTGTGGACAAATTGTTTATTTATCATGACATATGAACCAGAATCCCTCTCTAATATGTCTCAGAGAAAATCAAAATTCAGGATAAAAAGAATGGCTTCTAAGTTTGACTTATTATCAGAAGTCAGCATTCCTATTTTCCACTTCATGGAGAAAACCATGATTCTAATTCTTTAGTTGATCCCACATGGCAAAAGGTATAAGTTAGTGACAATTAATTAGCCATGTACATATTAGTCACATGGCTAGCAAACCATACTAAACAAACATGGCTATAAAAAAGACAAGTCATTTTAATAAGGAAGCCTAAACAAAAAGATTGAAACAAAATGGCCTTCAGTGTAGAAACAAAGAAACAAACCTACTAAAGAAGAGAGTTTAGGAAAATATAAACATCCGCTACTCTTACTGTATCTATTTGTAATGACTTTATTACTACAAGTAATGTCTTGGTTTTGTTCTATAGGTCAACAATATTTACTCACCTGAAATGCTTAGCTGAAACTATGACGCTAGCATAAAACTACAGGTAGTCCGTGCTTAATGTTCACTCATTTAGTGATTGTTTGAAGTTTAATGATTATTCGAAGTTATGATGGCACTGAATAAGTAGGACTAACAAGTACTCATAGTTGCAGCAATCACTGTGTACCCATTATCCTGTGACTGCAATTTGGGCACTTGGCGATCAGTGCAAAATTATGACCTTCCAACATTGCGCAATCATATGGTCGGCATTTGTGACTTTCACTGCTGGCTTCTGATAAGCAAAGTCAATGAGGAAATCAACAGGAGGTCACAAACGGTGATCACATAATTGTGGAATGCTGTGTTTGAATATGATTTGCTTAATGACGGTAGCTGGGACTGCCAAAGTACTACCCTAAGTTGGCATGGTGACATGACACCTTACCAACCACGTTGCGTATTGGTGGAGTTCTAGCCTCGACTACCATGGCTATGAGAGGACTACCTGTACACCCCATAAAATATAATCTTCTTGATATGTTACTGTTTAAGCTTTCTCATAGTATAACTAGATAAAACAACAAAATAGAAATAAAAAAAATCATGAGCAATGACGTCCCCAAATATTCACTTTAAAACTTACTTTTGTACATGCAGGAGCACAGTCCTTACAACTTTTATGCACAATTGCACTGCAATCTGCAAGGAAGCAAGAAAGGTTCTCTCAATTGCAATCTCAGTTTTAAAAGGTTTAATTTTCATCTAGAAGTAATCCTTGTCCTAATGTTTTCCAGCTGTGATGACTGGTTCATTCAAAAGAGTTGGAAAAGTTATATAAATAGGCAAAGATCCAGCAAATTTTCACTGAAAGGATAAAGAGGTACAGTATGTCTTGGATCTTGGGCCAAACCCACAAATCATACAGAACAGGAGGTTGCCACCAAGAAAACAGCCCCATCTAATGTTTATGAGAATCAATTATCCTCTAGAATTATCCTGAGAATCAGACTAGATGAAATTTACTGATTGCTTGATTTCAATTTGCTATAGCTGCCCATCCCACCAGAGTCTGGGCGGTTTACAAAATAAAAAAAAACTGTTGAAAATATAAACACTGACAGTTCAGACTAAAACAACCATAGCAATACAAGCCTGATAAGGACCATGCAAATACATTAATCCCAGCCAGGAATCAAAGCCAAGTCTTAAAGGGCTTTCCAAAATCCCACGCAAGATGCCACCATCCATATCTCTGGCAAGGGTTATGAGAGTGAAGTCATACTTCCTTAGTTCCACAGGATGACAGCATTTAATAAAGGAGAACTGGGATGCATCCACTCTGCCCGAACATCCAGTCAGGCAGAAACAACTGGAGAAAGTTAATCCCTCAGATATGATGCCATGATTTGGAAACAGGTCTGCCTGTTTACATTCACATTGGTGCCAACCATATACAGACCAAGCTAGAATGTTTGAGACGGCAGAGAAGCATGGATGAACTATACTAAATCCTGCTCATATAGCTCCCTTACGTATCTCCTCAAGCTGGTTTTCTTTCAATCTCTGGGTTCATTTCATCTATTGGAACTAATGAGGAAGAAGACAAATAAATCCAGCTTAAGGCCAGGAGGGGAGTTGGGGGTGGAACTGATTTTTTGAGAGTCTTTCACTAGTGTTTGCTTTATAATTTCTAAACAGATCTCTCTGGCTTCATTTTGTGAAATAGCTAAAGAAAATATTTACAACTCTTAAATTTACTTTGGAGATATATAAAGATGAAATTGATTTAAGGGAACATTTAATGCAAAACTATATAAACACAGCAAATGTCCTAGGCAGAGGCAACAATAATGATTTAATATGGTAATTTGTTAATATGGCTTTATCGTGTTGGTCACGCCGAATTAAGAGATCTCTATAGCTTGTGGGGTAATGATTTTATGGGTTTGCGGATGGATGAATCCTGAAATGTAGAACCTATGATACAGACACTGTCTTGAACTAAACAAATGATTCTCAAATCAAGAAATAGGATTGAATCTATATTTAGTCATGTTTAGGGCAATCTCGCAAAAGGAACTTAAGGAATTTGTAAATTAGTTAAGGATCTTAAGTAAGTTGCGGGTCCGGGTCTATGATCTGTTCTATGCACGACTAAGTTTTGAACCAATCTATAAAATACAAGCAATTTTGCATAACAGGATTGAGGAAAGCAATTTCTTTGAATGCAAAGTATAGTTACTTACGAGAACACTGTAATGATTCTTTTCCTAAAAGTGGTTTCTCACATGTAAAACACGGCATTACACCAGCATAAGATCCAGAAACAAAGTGATGTCTGTTCGCTTTCTCTTTTTCTTTGGCATCTTTGTTTTTTGCCTTAATAACCAAAATGGGAAATACAAATAAATACAAATTTAGTTTTCAGAGTGATAACAGAAAATATCTCCACAGCAGTCAACCATCCCATACAAAAGCAGCAGTGAATGGTCTTTTAATTCCTCTCCATTATGTGGAACAATATTTCATCGATATTTTTATATGTTTATATAAATCAATATTTCATAGATATTTTTATATGTTTATATAAATCACTAGCTGACCCGGCCACGTGTTGCCGTGGCTCAGTTTGTGGCGGGCCGCCCGGCTCCGTTGCCGTCCCCGGCGGCGGCGGAGCCATTCCCGCCCCCTCCGGTCCCGGCGGCGAAGCAATTCCTGGTCCCGCCGCGCCCTGCGGCGAAGCAATTCCCATCCCCGCCACGCCTGCGGCGAAGCAATTCCCGGCCCCGCCACGCAGGCGCACTGGTGAGAGCGGCTGGAGGCCCTTCCGCGTTCCGCCCGGCCTTAGCTTCGTGCGCAGGTGCGCGGGCGGTCGCCGGGCGGTGGCGCCCGCAGGCGACTGGCACGTGTTTTGCGGCCATCTGGGCGACCGTCCCGGACATATGGCGAGGTAAGTAGTAGGCCGGAACCCGCTCAGAGGGTATGCCGACCATCCCGGAAAGTCTGAACCCAATCGGTTCAGTACTTTCCGGGATTACTTACGCGCCTAATTTTTTATATATATAGATTCATGACCTATGGTTAAATTATCCATACCTATTATTGCAGCTATAGTCTAGTACATTTCTCTCCAGTTTTCTGAGCAGTTTTAAAACTTCAGAATAGATATACTATTCATTTGTATAAATTTACTACTTTTTAGAATGGATCTATTGTGAAAGGAGGATCTACTTATGAATTTGTAGGTGTTGGATGAAATTATGATTATTTATGGCATTTTTAAAATATGAATTTTTTAGTTTTTGTTATTTATTTTAAAGATATATTTCATTTTTTCCCTTTTTTTAAAGGACCTAACCATATGCCCATACAGGGGCCTGGACCAAGCCAGCTTAGCATGACAAACAACTCCATGAGCATACCCTCAAATAATCATGGGTCAATGGGAGGCTATAATCATTCAGTGCCATCTTCACAAAGTATACCTGGACAGAGTCAGATGACAATAAGTCAAGGACAACCTATGACCAGCTATGGTCCCAGACCAAATATAAACATGCCGCCAAATCAAGGTAAAGAAATAGATTATTGGCCTTTCACTAAAAGTAGAATTATCGCAAGAGACAATGTTTAAAATTATTAAAATTATTTCTAAAGAGAGTGTTTATTTGCACTGAGTTTGTTGTGAATGTTAATAGGTTAGCTTTTATAATCAAGAAAAATAGGATAGTTCTTAATCTTTTTAAATGGTTTATGTTATAAAATTTATCAATCAGTTTTACTTATTAGTGTCCCAAAAAGCAAGCATGTTCTTTGCAAGACTTCCTGAGTGTCCAGAAAAAGTCTATATCTGTTGCTATCAGAAGCTTTACTGGTGATTATGACAAAGAGGGTCTCTGGTTACTTCCTGTCTTTGAGAAATCATTCCTTCTATCTCTTTTCTGACTCTCTTGGGTTTTATTTTGAGGGTGGTGGTTTTCACGTGATTGCAAGCTTTTGAAAGTGTTTCTTATATATGCTGTGTAAAGCAAAGATATAAATCTTATTAATAGATATACACTATATATAATTTTTGAGAACAGTTCTTGTATATGTTACAGAACAAAGTTTCTTTTCTTTCATTTTTACCACCTTCCTAATTCTGCAAAGAATTATAAGTATAACAAGTAATGAAATGAGAGAACTTAATTATAGGATGGTAGATTATATGTGTTTTTCATTCAGAGAATCCTGTGAGATATTTTCATGACTGATTAAGACATAATAAATTTGGGTGCTATTGAGAAATTAATATTTCAGAATTGAAAATAAAAATGTTAAACATTGCTTGTGTTTCTTCTCATTGCAGGTCCAATGATGCACCAGCAGCCACCATCTCAACAGTATAATATGCCCCAGGCAGGAGGACAGCATTATCAGGGACAACAGCCACCAATGGGAATGATGAGCCAAGTTAATCAAGGAAACCATATGATGGGTCAGAGGCAGATTCCTCCATATAGACCTCCACAGCAAGGTAAGATTTCAAAGTTGAACATTTTTTTACTCTATCCATGCAGTTTCTCTTAGTTGTTGCAGGGGTAGAATCTCCCTTTGTCTCATCATTTTGAGGCAAATTTTGCTTACTATAAGCATCCTGACATCTAGCCATTGTTAAATGTGTCATATTACATTTCCCTCCAAATAAATTGAGGCTAAACAAATCACATTGCCAATAAATGTTGAAATCTGTATTTCTGTCTCATAGGGCAGTTTAAGTATATATTGTCTAGATGTTTAGTGAAATGTAAATTCACATTTAATATATCATACAGTCAAGGTGCTCTCTAAAATACGTACATGTATTATACACAAAGTACTGAAACACAGTGCTATGGGTGGTGGAAGACTGTAGATGAAAGGGTTTCTCAAATTACACTGAGAAATTAGTGAGCGTGTTAATAGAAATAATAAAGTATTTACATATTGACTGGTTGTGGTTTTTCAGGCCCACCACAGCAGTACTCAGGCCAGGAAGACTATTATGGGGACCAATACAGTCATGGTGGACAGGGTCCTCCAGAAGGCATGAACCAGCAATATTACCCTGATGGTAATCTCTCATAATGTTAACTTTCCCATTATTAGTGATACATACATAAATCCACTGGTTGAGAAAAGTTTTAGTTGTTAATCACTAGAATACTTTTATTTATTAACATTTTCAAGTTCCATAGTTTGAAAACTCAAAGGATAATATTAATTTATTGCTTTCTCACAATATTTATAGATTAATTCAAGTACCAAAAGACAGCTTTTTATAATAAGTCCCTCATTTTGCTAAAGATTCAAGGTTTTTCCCCCCCACAAAGGGTGGTTATGTAATATGTTTTTTTATAATAGAACTTCGCTTATAGAAATTTGTTTTAAAGTAAGATTTAACAGAATCTTGCCTGCCAAAATAGATTTCATCCTAAAATCCTTAAAGGAGAAATATTCTTTCAAAAGTATATTTTTCTGCCTATTTTTTAAAAAGTGGCACAATTGTTTATCCCAAATTTATTTATTTATAAGATGTTTAACTCCACTTTTTATTTGGAGGCTTGAAGTAGCATTCAAAGTACTTTTTCCTGTTTTGTAAACCTGTAGATTGACCCCAAACTACATGATATTGTACATTTATGTAGCTGAGTCTTGTTTATTATCTAGATTTTCCAACCCAAATTTAATACTTCAATCCACTAAACCACACTGTTTCTGAACATTATATAACAGTGATGGCGAATCTTTTAGAGACCCAAGTGCCCACACTGCAACCGAAAAGCCACTTATGTATTGCAAAGTGACAACACGGCAACATGTTCCGCAGTGGTCATTCCCAATCTCCCGTAACCCCGGCAATGCCCTCGCACCCCCCCGGCGACCCCTCTCAGTTGTTAAGGGCAGCCCTCACGGCAGCCGATCTTAGCCTCTATGGAATGCTGTGAGCTATGCTCCCTTCCAGGTCTTCTGCCCCAGACATGATAGAGGAGTAGGTAAAGTAGAGAGCGGGAGGGGAAGGGAGTCCTGCGTTCCTCTGGCTTGCTACTAAAAACATACTTTTTACTTTGCTGGGGTGACGGCGCACGCGTCAACAGAGAAAGCTCTGAGTGCTGCCTCTGACACACGTGCCATAGGTTTGCCATCACTGTTATATTATGTATCTGTAGATAATAATAGGTTTTTTACTTTAAGATTCTGGAAATGACATAGAGGTTTTGAAATATATTACACTGGAAAGCTTTACAAAGCAGTTAGAAAGTTGACTCTTTGTATATCCTGATATACGAATGATGAGAGTTTTTGCTTAAGAAATTTAAATATATGTTTAAATAGTATGATTAATTGCAAACTGAATAGATATGGGTTGCAGTCGTAAGAGATGGAATGACACTTTTTATGTATTAAGATTAATGATGGATAGTAGACTATTTTTTTTCAATGTATACTTATTTGTTGCAAATATTTGTTTCAAGTTAATTTTACTTTCTGAAAAAAATAAATATGCCCAAATTGTTTTTGCTAAGTTTTAAACACTGGGGATCACCATGTTATGCTTTACTTAATTCGTATATCATGAAATCAGTTTTGAACACCTTTTGCTGGACTAACCTAGAATCTGTTTTGTGGTATGTAAGATTACGGTAAGATAAATTGTATAGAAATTATCTTTAAATTTTGGTTTTCATTTTTAAAAGTCATAGTGGGTTCTGTCTGACTGTTTTATGTATAAAGTAAAATGTAATAATATAATTCTAATCAACTTAAGATTTTGCTTAAATAATTGTAAAAGGTATCTTAAGCTTTATTTGCAGCTAGGTAACTTGAGGCAAGGTTGTGCATCTTGTGTCATCTCAGAGATCACAGCAGGCTTTTTCAAGGTCTAATTCCAAAAGTAAGAAGGGACTGAGCTGTTGAAGACAAAGTTGGGGATTTTAAGAGATAAAATGGCTTTAAGTATCTGCAACAGTTAAGACAGCCATTTTTACTCTCAAAGCCCTTGAAGTGTAAATTACGGAGTTTACAGAGTCACTCAGTCTGGGAGAGTTTTGGGGTTATAAAAGGAATGTTGGCAAACCATAGGTACGTTCTGAGGCATAATTTTTGCACTTGCGATTTCTGTTATATTTGAAATATGTGCAACACATAATGTATGAGTATAAAATATTGTTTATAAACAGTCCTTTCTTTGAGAAGCTGTAGAAAAGATATACTATAAAAAAAGCAAATTGCTATATAGTTGAATTAAATTTGTGATGCCCTTCACAAAAACATAAAAACAAAATACTTTAGCATAGACTTTAAAGCAATGTCAGTTTTTCAGAGCTATTATTGTTTTCAATAGTGCACATGAGCTAGATTCTTACAGGCAGGTATCTGATGTGAATGAAAATATCAAGCAGATCCTATTGGTAGATGACTTAGCATTTACTGGTCATGTATTTATGGTATAGAATAGTTTCAGTTTTCTTTTTTAATTAGATTTTAGTTAATTAGTATTTTATCAGATTTGTGTAAAATTATATAAAGTTTATTTAAAAGTTTATTGAACATTATATATTATAATTCACGTTGTTTTTAATAGCATACATTTTTAAATTAAAGATAAGTAGAACAGGAGTTCAACAAAGAGTGGTAATTGAATTCTTTGTTCATTGAATTATATAATTCTTTATATGTGTAAAACATAAATGATTTCATAAAAAAAAACATTTTTATACCCTTTTACCAGAAGCTGTAAGACCATTCCTTGCTGTGATGTTACTAAAACTACTTCATTAGCTGATTTTTCCCCCTCTTGTCACATGTTCATTCAGTAAGAAAGGAAATCCTATTGGTGAATCCTTCTAATTTAATTTGAAGGTTTTTTTTTCTTGTATTTTCAGCTGACACTGATTTTTCAGTAAAATGAAATATTCATAGGGTTTTCACTCAGAGGCCATTAACGTTTCTTCCTGTCTCTTGTCGAATTGATGTAGGTCATAGTGATTACGGTTATCAGCAACCGTCGTATCCTGAACAAGGCTACGATAGGCCTTATGAGGATTCCTCCCAACATTACTACGAAGGAGGTATCTATATACCTTCACACACACATGCGCACATACATTCCTTTTCCTCTCCCCTTCCACAAAAGAGCAACATTTCTTGCACAACATTAACTTATTTCCTGCCCATGCAAAGCTCTTGTAGACTTTTAGTTGCTGGCTGTTAAGAATTGCAGGGAATCTGGTTTCTTGCAAACATCTACACTTACAATTTTAAGTTTGTCATTCTAACAGCAGTAAAATTATTATAACACTAATAGCTATTTTTTTCAATAATATTTTAAATTGAACATAATCTCATTGGTTCAGTTTATATTCTGTGTGTATGTACACATACAAATATAGTGCCACTAGGAAACAGCTTGCTGATTTGTGTAGCTAGTTTGTGCTCTGTAGCTGTCTTTAATTTTGTCTTTTTTTTGTTTTTGTTTTGTTTAGCATAGTCATGGTCTTATCAAGTCATGACATCGCGTTCCAGTAAAAGTAATACTCGTTCGGCAGAGATGTGAAAATACTGCAGTTTAGCCTTGCAAATTTGGCTTTAACTGCAGCTTGGCTGAATACCTTCTGTTTTGGTTTGTTTTCTTTGTTTTCTTAGTTTTTGATATAAAACGGCATTTTCATTTTGTTTTTTGTGGTGTTTACTGTGCATCTTAAAAAAAGACTCACACATGAAGAGCAAACAGCATTTAATTGTTTTTAACTTCATTTCCTATTTCAGGTAACGCTCAGTATGGCCAGCAGCAAGATGCATACCAAGCCCCACCTCAACAGCCAGGCTATCAACAACAACAATACCCAGGTCAGCAGGGTTATCCTGGACAGCAGCCAGGTTATGGTAAGTAGGGGGATATACTTGTGAGGGGAATCTTGAGTCTCAAGGAGGACTTTGGTCAACCTTTCTTTATGCTCTTAGTTCTCTGTGTTAATGAAGGACAGACACGGACACATGCAGTAGTAGAAGTGCTTGGTAGTCATTGTTTTTGTTAGGTTCCATAGTTTTGTTTTGGTCCTTTAAATGTCAGTTTAACAGTAATTATATATTTGTAAAGCGGTAAAACCTTTCTGGATGCATGCAAAATAGAGTTGTAAAGCAGAAATGTCAAACTCCAGAGGGGAAACGGGGAGATTGGATTCCCTCCCCCTCTTATTCTCTCCTACCTTTTTCATAGTTTTATGAAAAGGAATGTAAAGATTTGAGAAAGAATTAAAAACTCTCTGAAATCTTTTCTTTTAGAACAATAAATTCAACAAGTTCTAAAATGGAAGAACAGATTTCATTCTTTACCCAGCAGCGGTCACCATCAAGATAGAAGGAAGTAAGAATTTAGTGCAAAAGACAAAAGTAGAACAAATACCAACCAGAACAAAATTTAGAATCCACTTTAAATTAAATACTAAGAGTACATGTAATTATTTTCTGACTAGATTGTATTCTTATTTTTAACAAATTCCAAACAAAGGTATTGTAAGAATAATAAACTGCGCTATACACAAGTAGTCTTACTTACCGATCACTCTTTCAGTGACCAAAGTTGCCAAGGCTCTAAAAAAGTGGTACTCGTGACTGGTTCTTGAACTGCTGAAGGACCTGGATCATGATCACAGTTCCGGTGTTTGGCAACCAGTTTGCACTTTATATAGAAATAAGAAAAGTTCTCCAAAAAAGTATTCACCTTGCAGCATAGATGATTCAGTACCCTGCATATTGAGATCATCTTAAAAACTGGGTTTAGAAGAAGTCAGGCCAAGGCAGGATTGCTTTTCTCAATATCCATGCTAAATTCAGACCAGTGGTTTCAATATACATTGAATAAGGTCATTCTGGGACATTATCTGAATGTTCCAGAATGGTCTTATTCAGTTTTTATCTATATGTGAGAAGGAAGTTAGAGGGAGGGTGAGAAGGCAGACTGGCTACAAAATGGTCAGTACATATGGTGTTGTTGTCCTGTACTTTGTCTTTCTAGCCAGCACATAAATCCTTAACTATAAAAGCCGAGCAGAGAAGCAGCTGTGTGTGGTGGTGTGTGAGATAGAAGGAAAGAGTGAGTGTGTTCACAAAGCAGCCTAAAGTGGATTAAAAGAGATACTGTTCCCCAGCAATAGGACTCACAGGAAGTAGTACTTAAAGGAGCAGTAGTAGTACATGTAATAGAAGTGGAAAAAAGTGGGGTAGTGAGCAGTAAGTTCAAGCTTTTGAATGCTTATCCTTCTGTTTCCAGATTTTTGTACTTGGCAGTGTGCAACTATTCTGAACAAGTGCTAGTAGCCTTTGCAATTCCACTCCCATTCTTCCCTACTTTTATTGTTTCTCTTGCTGCTGTGTAAGAGCAACACAGCTATATTTCACTTAAAATATTGAATATGTGAGTAATATATAATTTTTTGCAAGTATAGTAAAAGTTGAATATTCTGCGAGATCAGTGTTATGTAAATACTCCCCCCCTTGAATTAAATTGAGTTAAGGTTGCAATTACATAAATAATATTGATTAGACAGAACGGTTTTCTTAATGGTTTTTAGATAATTCATAGATCTTTTATTTAAACTGGATCCCACAGAATCTTAGGGGAGATATCAAAATATTTAATTTCTTACCATCAATTTTAGAAAAAACATTTCACTACAATTTTGAAAATAATATTTTTACATGATTGCAATATTTTAATCCCTGTTTCAAGAAAGCAAAATTAAGGTTCCTAAAGCAATTTTCTTTGTTCTGGTAGTTCAAAGGTATTGATAACTTTACCATAAACCTGGGCATGTATAATTTGACCTTATTAAGCCAAGCCTGTTAATCAAATTTGTAAGTCAAGAGAGATGAACACTGTGGACCTCAAGGGGAAAATATAAATGTATTAAAATAAATTAAGTTAAAATAAAATAAAGAAATTTTGATTGAAGGTTCTTATCTAGAGAAATAAAATATTAAAAGTTGTGCTTTTAATGACCTGACTTGCTAGAATTTCTGTACAAAATATTGTAGGTCCTTCCCAAACTGCTCCAGGACCTCAGTATTCCAATTATCCTCAAGGACAAGGTCAGCAATATGGAGGATATAGATCTACGCAGCCTGGCCCTCCTCAGCCTCCACAACAGAGACCTTATGGATATGACCAGGTACAGTTCTTGGAACTACATTTTTTAAAATAGGGGTTTCAAGTTTTTCAGTTCAAATTCAAACGCTGCCCTATATGAATATTTAAGCATTTCATCTAAATAAAATGTAAAATCAAGCATCACAAATATATCATTGTACAAGGTCTCTTTACTTTTCAGGTAACTGGTTGAACACTAATATCAGTTTTCAGAGCTAATAGGCATTACGGTTCATCTACATGGGTTGATGAATTGTAATGGATCCAAAGCAGAGATTGTGAGTAGTAAAAAAGGTTGTCATCTGGTTCAAATTCTGCTTTTATGATTCATAATTTAGTTTTGGTTTATTTCACTGTTAGCTGTGGGGAAAAATTGCATGCAGGAGTAAAGAATCCCTGTGTATATTACTCTGCTAGTCGTTGCTGACTATAGGAGCCAGTGTTCATCTCTGTTTCAAGGCCATTGAGTTAGCGCTGTCCAAAGACATTTCTGCAGTCATGTGGCCAGCATGACATCATGAGGCGCTGTTACCTTCCCACCGAAGTGGTGCCTATTTATTGCTTCATTTGCATGTTTTTGAACTGCTAGGTTGGCAGGTACTGGGGTGAGGACGGGAGTTCACCCGTCATGAGGAACTCGGATCTCGAATCTGAGCTGCGAACTTCCCAGCCAACAAGCCTAGCATCTTAACCACTTAGCCACCGCACTGCCCTTATGCATGAGTAAAATAAGCTTTAAACGAACCAGCACAGAGAAACGCATAGGGGACAGGGTGAAGCCAACTGGCACAATCAAATTATATTTATAACATTTATAACACCATGACATTTAAAAATGTTTAAATTGTACTTTCCCTATCTGGTACTGTTTCTTTAAAAGATATTTTAGCTTAATAGTTTATATTGAATAGTTCATTGCTAACACATGTACATTTTTTTATAATTCTTTTTTGCTCCTGGGAAATCAGAGTAATGCAAAAATAAAATACAATAAATACCAATGTCCAAAAACTATCTTTTGCCTTTCAGTCTTTTCAGATCAGAAAGCAAAAAAATACAAGAGGTGGAATTCATCCGTTTTATTTCTCTGCATATTATTTCTAGATAATTGCACCCATAGACCTGTGGGTTATCCTTCCAGAGAAAATTTCTTATCTAAACAGAAACAAAATTACTATGTGGGCAAAGAAACAGTGGGGACAGGAGCAATTTCCAACTTCCTGCGTATTAAATGTTACTTATGGAAATTTGGCAGGGAGCATCAGAAATCACTCCCCCTCGACTGACCCATGGAATTCCCTTCGAGAGGGAACAAAAAGAGCCTGGACTGCAGGGAAAACTGCAGTCCGGTTCCCCATCCTGGCATGTCCTCAAAGGCCCCCTCCCTCCAGAGAAGAAAAGGGCTCAATCATCAACTATCCGCACCTAGCAAGTTCCTTCCTCGACCTTCCGTGCTGCCAGTCACTGTTAAGAGATTTCAAATTTCAACCTCAGTTTCAAAGCAACCAGCCACGGCTCCCTTGTTGACCTTGCTGCTAGCTTATTGCTGGAGCCAGAAGGAGGCAGGAAAGAAAGTGGAGCTATGTTTCTCCCATCTTCCCTTACACCATGCAACCTACAGTTTTCTGAGAAGTGTAGTTTGCAAAGCACAGTGGTGTTGAAGTGTCCACAGCTTTTCCAGTTTTTATTCCTATGAGGAGGGGTCATGGGTTCCAGCATTTTGTAAATTGGCCCATTTGAGTTACCTTGGTTCAATAATTATTGCCCTGTAGCCTACAATTTTGCCCAATTTAAGTGACAGACAATATTAGTACTATATAAATTGATGCTAAAAAAAAAACCCTGTACCAAGCGAGTACTGTGCTGGTAATAATGGGCTGTATATAAGAGTGGTGTATCTAATACTTTGTTTAAATGAGCCACTCCTCAGACTTTCATACTAGAATTTAACAATATCAGTTCCCTAAATATTGTTTATGCTACTTATTCTACTTGAGGTCAGTTTCAACTGTACGAAATTGTCAGAGTATCTTTGAAGAAAGTTATACTTACTTACATACATACTCAAATTAAAAAGTAGACACAAAGAATAAATGCATTTTGTATTTACAATGCTTTCTAAAAAGCTATTTTGGAAACCTTGTTTTTCTTTTTTTTGTAATTTTTAATATTCATTTTTATATATATTGAAGGCAATATATGTTTTTAAGAAACATTTCCAGGATTCAAGGACAAAACAATGGAATTATGGAATTGTTTTTTGAATAGTTGCCACTGAAATTAAATACCAATATATTTCTGAAAGTATTATTCCAACACTTTCTTCACACTTTAAATAAGAAATAATCCTACTTTAAAAGAAATCAGTGCTAAGAATGTTTTTCTTAGATTTTTGCTCTTTACTTACTATCCTCCTTTTTCAATTTATTTATAGGGGCAGTATGGAAATTACCAGCAGTGAAAACATAATTTTAATAAGCAGTACTTGTTAGCAGACTCATCGTCTTCTCGGCATTGTCAACATCTTTTGAAGAAAATCTTCAATTGCTTCTAATTTTAGACAGAAAATAACAAGCTTGCCTTGTTAATAAATGACTGTATTGGAGTGTATTGCCTATCTAGGTTAGCTTTTCTCAGCTAATTATAAACAAAAGTAATTGTCCTGATAGGAAAAAAAATACATCTGTACTCTAGATGGCAATATTGGACAGAAAATACACTGACAAACAATTTGCAATGAGCTTAGAACTGTATATCAAACATTTACAGACTGAAGTATGTGAGCAGTACTGTATGTTTATGAAGGTTAAGGGAATTTAGTATTTTTCCAGAGATTTTTTTGTAAGAGTAAGGGGAAATTTTTTACAGCAGCAATATTTTATATATTATGTTTTTTCATGTGGAATATGCAAGGTAGTACACTACAAGCTGGCAAGGTCAGAAACCCAAGTAGATGAGAAATACAAACTGTGATATGAGGAATTGGTGGATGTGTATGCTGGCCTTAGTGTTGGATGAGAAGACGACCATGTATTTGGCAGATCCTGATAAGAAGACTGCATATCCCAACTACTGAAATGATGGAGTTATCATGGAACCGATAGCACTATCTAGTATAAAGTAATTTTAAAATACTTGATGGAAAACTGTAAAATGGCAGTTCACTTTACCTTTTCTTCCAGTAACTCAAAACGATATGAACTATTAATGGCCTTGTAATAGTTTCAAATAAAAGCTGTGATCTTTTTTTGATTGCAGTAGCTGTGACTTTGAAAAAGTGTTCATTTAGCCTGACTTAAATTTACAAAGTATTTATAAACAAATAATAGATAGGTCGACATGTATTTTATTTCACAAGTGTATTTAACTTGTAGTACAATAATTACTATGTAACAAAGATAGTATAGCAACTTTTGTAAAACTTGTCTAAACTTTCTCATTCAAGAGTGAATATCTTTAAGAGAGAATACAATTGTGTATATGTCCATGTTTGTATTGGTTATTATGAGACCAAAAGTAAATTTTAATGGGTTTTTTTTAAAAAAAACAATTCCCTTATAAACCATAAATTCAGACCTGTATCACATTAGAGAAATTTGTTATTGAGATCAAATGCAGATTCAGCAGGGAATACAAAATTCTGTAAGACCCTCTTATTGAATTTGAGGTGCATTACTGAATTTTGTGTTACAGAAGCATAATACATTCATACATAGTTGAAAATTTGCTAATAAAATCAAATTATACATGTATTTGGTATACTTTGATAGGAAAACAGCAGGAAGTACCTGAATTAAGACATAAAAATACATTCCTCCATAATTCTAAAGAGAATATTTTTTGTCAGTTAATTAAAATCAAGTTTTGAACTGAAAGTTCACGTGAGCTCATTGATACAACATATTTTTAGATTCAGTGCCAATTTCCCACCACTGTGTACTTCATTGCTATTTAAAATTGTATTACATCAACTCTTAACAGAAGAATAAATTATTTGTGATTTAATATCCTAATTGCTCTTTTAAATTTACTATTTAAATTTATAATGGAATTCTACTTTATTTTTAGTGTTTTATATAGGAAAACTAAATTATATTTTTATTCTAGAAGTTTATCACAATTGTCTCCGAGAATCATGATCCGTGAAGATATAATGAAGGTGACTGAATTAGATAAATGAGTTGAGACAAAAATGTGTTGAATTCAATCTGTTATAAATATGGCTTCTTGTTTAGAATATGCTCAACTGACATTAGGAAATAATTTGTCCTTCTAGACCATCTTTTGTTTCCTTAAATTGCAGTTTTAATAAGCAGATTCTGGATTTTCTCTTCTAGGGAATAATGCATTTTCAATATTTAATGGTTTTAGAACAGTCCTGTTTTCATAAAAGTATTTAATTGGTGACAAACATTATTCTGTTGGATTAAAATATCTTAAGTGATAGCTCTGTTTCATCCTCTGTTTCAATTTAGTTTGGAACCTAAACAAAGTGTACTTTATAGTATATGTGATAAAAGCAGCTATTCCCCTATAAATGAAAATTCAGCATCAAAATCTTACCTAAATTAAGTCATTCTTGTTAGAAGCAATCAGAAATAGGAAACAATGCAAGAGAAAAAAAATGAAAGAGTCTAATTGTTTTCCCAGATAAAAAGAAATATTTTTATTTCTTAAGAATAAGAAAGGAAAATGTATGCTTAGGGTTTAGGACATTACAGCAATTAATGCCACGTATGTATGCATATATGCATGTATGTATTTTCTTAAATACTCTTGAAGGTTTAAATCACTTAATCATTATTAAAAAACTAATTCTTGGAATTAATTCAGAAATTACCACATTACTGTATTAATGAATGATGTTCATTTCAAACAAATTCAGGTTTTGGCACCAATACATGGATAACTACAGAAAAAGTCCATGCCCAGGAAAACAAATCCAACCAGTCTGCTTTTGGTTTATGAGAATAGCACACAAATGGTTTTGTTTTCAAAGAAAATGGCAAATCCTGATTTTTACAAAATAGGCACTACACTAGCCATACAATAGACCAATATAAGTAACATCAAAATTGTATTGAATGAAATTAAGAGTATGTTCAGTAACCAATAATGAGGGGTCCTTCAAAATATTTTACTGGCAAATTTAAACAATTTTCATTTTCTTGAGGCTATGGACATTTTAGTCTTAAGAACAAATTCATTTATGAATTCAGCATATTCATAACGTAGATTCACTCACATTCTTTATAGAGGAGTTGTCTATTTAATGGAAAACAAAAATAATTGGAGGGAAATTTATTTGTTTTCTAAAGATTTATGCAACTGATATGGCCCTTGTCATTTCCCCCCCAAGTTACAACATAATGATATTTGTTTTGATGAAGAGAAATCGAAATACACTCAAAATATTGGACGTGTTCATTTTTGTGGATTACATTTTGGACCAGCAGTCTAGCTCTGGCATTATGCCATATGTTTAATCCAACTGGGTTTCTCATTCCCTGGATATATTCTACAATTTCTTAGCATGGTGTTTTGTGTAACTAAATTCTTAGGTAATTTGAATGTAATTACCTATTGTACCTATAGCATTTTCTTTTATGGTGGCAGTATGGGAAAATTGCCCATTGTAAATGAAGAACTAAAGCAACAGGAGATATGATTGATGCAACTTCATTAGCATACAAGCTTCAGTGAATCAGTGATTTAGACTGGAAAGTTCAAAGAAGAACAACAAAGATGATGAGAGGTTGGAGGCTGAAACATGGCAAGTGATTGCAAGAACTGGGTATATCTAGTCTAATGAAGAGAAGGACTAAGGTTGACACGATAGTGGTCTTCCAATATTCGACAGGTTGTCACAAAGAAAAGGGGAACAACTATTGTCCAAAGCATTGAGGGCACAATTAACAAATGGAAACTAATCAGAGAGATCCAATGTAGAATTAAGAAAAAAAATTCTAGGCAGAACAAGTAATCAGTGGAACCACTTGCCTTCAAAACTTGTGGGTGCTCCAACCTGGAGGTTTTAAAGAAGAGATTGGATAGTCCTTTGTCCAGAATAGTATAGGGACTCCTACCTGGGCAGAGGCTAGACTAGAAGACCTGGTATTCTATATTCTAAACAATTGTGCTTGCCACCAAAGGACTGCAGAATAGGCCCAAACAAAGCTAAGTTACCAATTATATATGTTTGACTTGCTATGGTACATAATAAAGATAAAACATTGTCAATCACGATGTGACCCTTGCACAAGAATGTCTTTGATAAGAGAAAGGGGATGACTTTACAAAGATGCCCTTCCATTCTTTCATAGTATAAGAAGTCTGTTGTAGATACCATAAGCATGCTCTATAAACAATAGCACTTATTGTTAACACTTAACTCCTTTCGTACTATTCCATTCATGCGCTAAAGAATGACAGTTGCCTGATTTCCATTATCTATCTCCATCCAAGGTCACAGTGTTAGCTTTTATTTCAATGAACAATTTTACTGCAGCTCTGCTTTTAGTCATGGGCTATTTCTAAAATGAGAATAAAATGAATATTCATTTAACGGTGTGAAAATCTCTTAAGGATGAAGAAAAAGCTGCATAGATATTTTGGTATCAGATGAACTTATTGTTACATTAATTTCCTTGCTTTTAAAGTAGATAGGATGTACACCCATTGAATAGGATTCTAAGAAATTATTCCAATAGGATTTAATATGCCATGCAAGCATGAAAGCAGCAACTTGATGTCTTGGATTGACATGCAGCATCTTAACTCATAATTTATTTTGTTATTTTAGCTTGTTAGAATTTAGCCTTTAGGGTTAAGGTTCCTTGAGGCCAAAGCAAAATTTAGCTTTTGCAGGTTTAAGAATTGAGGTTGAAAAGCTTGTGACAAGTCTACCTAAACTTCAGGTAAGATGTGTCTTTTTCCTAACAGAATTGTTTCTATATGAAACAATTATATGCATTATATATAATGATAAATAATTGCTGCTTTATTTGATTATGGAGTTCTTTTTGGCTTTTTTAGGTTGTAGTATCAGTCTGCTTAATATTTCAAAGTATTAGGGAAGAATGATCCAAAGTCCTAACATGTACGTTCTATATTTTAACTGGTTGTGAGACAATGGATGGTAGGGAAGGCATAACAAAGGGCCAAATACAGAAATTACAAATGTACAGTGTAGGGTAGAAACTATAACCTAGATTACTATACTTTCACATTTGTCTGTAACTTAAATCTATATCCAGTAATGCCAGATGCTATGATACTTATACATACATGATACAGTGATAAATGATAGAGGGCAAGAAAGGGGCATCTGGATTTTGTATTTTACAAAACTGTTAAATCTTTATTTTTATGTGTGTGTGTGTGTGTGTGTGTTGTGGTGTCTCTGTGTGTGCATGCACAAACTTATAGTGACTGCTGTCTTGAATTTAATGAGACTTAAGTCTGATTAAACAAAGTCTTAACAATAGATTTTCTATGGCAAAGGGGAAAAAAAAGAAAAGTACTGTCTTCTTACTTTTTTAGTGAAGTAGAATAGAATAACATTACAGCCTCAACTTTTTACATTTCCCCACTATTTTACATTTTCATTTGTGTATTACACTTTGATAAGTTTAATAAAACTGTTTTAAAAAGTTTTATATGGCACATGTGTCCAGGTCTAAACATCCTGCGAATCCTTATATCTCTTCTCCACTTTATAGAAAACAGTAACTTTATATTGCTAAAATCTTTTAGTCTTTACATTTTTAGAGCTTTTGAAATATATCTTTTTCAATGTGCAGATTGACATTTTTAAGGAAAAATGTACCACTGAACCTTTAGGAAATGGATTCTGTAAAATATGTTTTAATGAAAAACACTGAAGGTAAGTCTAAATTTCATAACATACTATATACCTTTTGAAATAAATGAAAAAATCTTACCATAATCTACATTTTTTCTATATTTCCTTTGTCACCACCTCCACAACTGGTGCTTGTTTTAATCCATGCAAGCTGGTACTTAGTCTTCACTCCTACATAAACACAATCATTTTGCAAATATGTTCTAATATTAATTACACCCCTGGCACCAAATGTTAGGATTTTTTGATGCAGTCCACTAATGTAAAATGCATTAGTGCAGTTGTTAGCTTCATGAATTCAGATTTAGATTCTCTTAAATAAAAAGTAATGGGTGGAGTAATTGTACTAACTACTGCGATGTACATGCTTTTTCTTGGAAGAGGGAGATTTCAACCACTCGTATTTTGATACAATTAACCTTTCTTTTGGAATTAAAGGAATATTCATCAAAATTATACTTAAAGAATAATCACATCGTAATTTCATATAGCTTTGGGTTGTTTCTACATGAAACTTTACCATTGGAAAACTGATAGGTGCCTAACTTAAAAGTTAAAGCATTAATTATGTTTTGCAGATGGCACTATCCCCTCCCTGGCCCCATTCCAACTATCTCACCCTACCATTTAAAACAAAGGTTTGAATGGATCCTTATTGACTTGGACTATGTTGATGGTACAGTATCTGGATTTCTTTAAGAGTTTTTTTTATTTTCACAGCAACCCAATGAGTAGGCCAGGCTAAGAGTAATT
>JANHFO010002365.1:18218-30897 GCA_032468095.1 Pareas carinatus | reverse complement strand
ATTTATTTATTTGTTTAGACTTATATACTGCCCTTCTCCCGAAGGACCTAGGGCGGTGTACAGAAAACATGAAAAAAAATAAATTCCACATTGAACTTTAGAAAACTATTTACAAAAAGATGAGGACAATGCTCGAATGAGAAGGTCAAAGGACTTCTTTAAGAAAAATTACAAAAATTAAGGGAGTGATCTTTGCCTATTTTGTCTTCTACCACCTGTAAACTATATATGAAGGTTTGATCATTGCACTAAAATTAGACATACTGGAAAGTGAAGGGAAGGGAAGCAGACCCTAGATAATATTGCTAGCAATAAAACTGCTGGAAATGGTGAAAAATCAGCAAAACTCTTAAAAGCCATATAAGTTAAGTGAAAAACACTTTTTCAGTCCCCAAATAGCGTAAGTAGCCAGATATTTGTATACTTTTAGAATATTAACAGAAAGGATGCTGATTATATTTCTGGAGGTAGTTACTTCCACATGATAGACAATACTCACTTTCAAGTCCCCCTTTGCTGAATCTCATGGGGGACTGTAGACTTTAATATGTACTTTCTACATCCATTCTTTGGATGGGCAGATTCTAGTTGGAGTAAGGATTGTAAAGATTATCACCAGCACAGTGAATTGTACATGGAAAACAAATGGCAACAAATGCAGCACTGCAGGCTTGATGTGACAATGTTGGAACATGCCCAACAGGATACAGACAGCGGAATTTTGTAGAAGCTGAAGTTTCTGAGTGTTCTTCAAGGGTCATCCCATATCCAGATGATGAGCTCATGAGTTACTGTAGTCCAAGTGATGATGGCATGACTGTTCTCAGTGCTTCCCTCCTTCTTCTATAATGGCTGTAATTTATACACAAGCTGAAAGAGGACAAAATCTCTCCTGGGCACAGCTTCCACCTGATGATCCAACAGCTGCTGTAAATCAGGATACCTTCAGGTTATGAATTGTCGTTCTGGAGCTTTTTATTTTTTATTTTATTTATTATTAAATTTAATGGCTGCCCTTCTTACCCCTGGATAGTTCTAGGCAGCTGATGGAGTTGCACAATTCCATCAGAACCAATGGAACTCTCCAAGAATCAGTTGAATTCATTGTGTACCTGATATTCAAGGAAGTTTTTCTAATGCAATTGTGAAGAAGCAATAAAGTAAGAATCAATTGTCTATTAAAGCTAAGCAATGTGTATTTTAAAGAGGGGGTTATTTATCATGCTTGTCAAGTAATTAAGTCATAATAAATCATAGTCAAAGCACCTAAGATAGTCTGGCTGAAGCATTTTAAATTGCTCAAATAGTCCTGTGCTGTTTATAATAATTATTTCTTATTTCTTATCTTATTTAAAAGGGAATAAGATAACACTAAGTTTACTGTTAAAACGTGCAGCTCTCCACTTCTTAATGACAAAATGTTTCATATCAAAGCATATGTTGCACTGCTAATATTAAAAGGAGACATCTACATTCCTTCAAATGCACCTGAGAATTGTCTGTGGTTAGCAATTCAGCTAAAAATAAATGTAAAATTCAGGGAGCACGCGGTTTTTCTCTTCTGCTTCAGTCACCCGTGCTGCCCCTTTGCTCCCTGTTCCAAGACTTCTGCTATTTTTGAGGCTGCCCCGTGAAATCTCTGCCAAATTTTCAAAGACTAGTGAGGGCTGACTGTGAGTGAAAGCAGAGAGAAACTGACAGCATTAAGTCAAGGGCAGGCAGACACTGGTCAAAGGAACAAATTGCTTTTTGGAAAGAAAAGGACAGGGAACAAAAAAGACTAGACAACACTTGGAATTAGACACGGAAACTTTGGAGATAGACAAAAGATCTGTTAGTTTAAAATGAGATTCTCTTTCATATTTTATATTCAAAGCAGATAATATTTGCTTCTTTGCTTTTAAGTGGCAGATAAGAGAAGGGGGAAATGTCAGGGTTTATAAAGTGATCTTAAGACGAATATTTAGTTTGTTGATACAGGTTGATAGATACTACATACAGGTTCCTGAATTTTTTTTACAAGTTTTTATTTTATTCAAAACAAAGTTAAAATACAATATTTTTGTAATCATTGTACAATTGCTCTCTAAACAACTAACAGAGTTATTTGAAATGCTAATGTTAAAACGGTAAGACAGGCGCCTTTTGTTATATTAGCCTTTGCAGAAAGTTAAAGAAAGCAAAAGAATATGTAAATTTCAATAGACTGTAGAAAAACATTTTTAAAGACTTGCTGGATCAAGTTAAAATATAAGCCACAAATAGTTTATGAGTGCAAGCATCTTCTCTTTTTGTTAGTTGTTCCCCATTCAAGGGCCTGAAATTTTAATTGATCATTCCAAGAAATTTCTCAACAATATGAGCACTTTAACAATGTATGGACCCAAGCTCATTGGAGGCACAAGCAACTGGACAGCTATTTGTTGGAGATGCTTTAGCTCTGGATTTCATGCAATGTGAGGTGTTGAAATAGATGTACAACTGATCCCAATTGATTCTAAATATTTTGCTCTGTATACAATTGACTACTTGAAGCAGACGTTATGAACCATCAACATTTAATACATAATCAAGAAATGCATTACTGCAAAATATGATGATGGACAATACTGAAGTAGCCTTAAAGCATCATCTTCAAACTGACGTAATCCAGATTTGTAAGCCCTCCCAACTTGGATTTAGTTACAGCATAAATATGATATGGGAACATCTATTTTTCTGCCATGTCCCTATGTTGTTACCTTTATCTTGTTTCCAATCCATGATTGAGACAGACTTTAGTCAAAAGCAAAAGATTTGTAAGGGAAGGAGTGGCAGAACCTGGGGGCGTAGTTAAAAGAGGAATCACTCTAGAATCTCTACATAGTCACAGGTGGACTAAATCCAATCTCCTTTGAATTCCACTGACCCTTATCTAATTCTTAGGAGGTGCTTAGTTGAGAATAGTCCTGAGCATATGTGGGTTTATTTGACCTTCACATGTGGATCTGATCTTTTGTGCTTGTTAGAGTTATGCAATTGAAGATAAACCATTATTTTACAATCATTATATTATGATTCTACTAAACTACAGTAGATTATATTATGGTAATATATGGTAGTTATTAGCAGATATACTGATATTTTTCATATATGAGGTAGATTTCTTTTTTCTTCTTTTTTCTTTATTTTGGGTTTAAAATATTTTTCCTTTCTTTTCTTTGTATTTTTTAATGTTTTGCATTAATTTTACATAATCTCAATATTGCATGTGATTTTTAATATTTAGATATGTATTGTATAAAAATGAATGAGACAGGGTTAAAATAGGTTTCCTCCTCCTCGTTTTGATTTGTTCAAGGTAATGTCCCCCAGTGATTGAAATTAGAAGCAAACAGATGGGAATAGGGATTGACAATGGGGCAGTAGATTTTCTGCGGGTTTTTTCTGACAGTTTAAGCATACTATAATTTGTATTGGAGGTATAAAAGTGACTCATTTTGTGAAGAGTGACACCTGGTGGTCTCTGATTACAGGGATGGAACATTCAGTTCTACATTTGCCCTTCAGCCCAGACTAGGACCATTGCACGCAGATTCCAATGATTTATTAACAGGAGAAATTCATCAGAAAAGGAAGGGAGACTCGGATGGCCATTTCTAGCTTATGCTTTCATCAGCGAGCAATGTCCTAATCCCATCTGGAAAAGCAGATTGGGAGTTGAACCTGAGCTGGTTTTACTCACCAGGCAAGTAAAATTTTCTCCTGACTGCCTTCTGGGGTGACTCTTCTTCTTTGTCACCTCTACGGGGTGATTTTTGACCCCTGGGATCTCCAAAACAGAGAGAAATAGGACTTTGAAACTGAAGCCCCAGTTTCTGCAGTCCTCGTCAACGTGACTGGAAGTTCCTTTCCAATATTAAATTAAAATAATTTTTATGAAGTTATGTCAAAATAAAATTGAATGATTACAGTTTTCAAGTATATGTTTTTGTACTGGAATATAAATGTAATCAATAAATCAATAAATTATTCCTAAATTATCTTGGAGCTTCTAGTCATCTCCAGTTTTACTTTGTCAATTAGTTTTATATTGTGAATCTGTGATTATATTTTACAATTGCCAAAAGAATAGGAGAGGAAGTATTCTAAATAGTTTCAAAATAGATGAAAAAAATGTTTGGTAATGATGTCATGGCTTTTAAATTAACAGTTAATTAAATGCAATGGAAATTCAATTCAGGGTGTAGTAGCACCCTGAATGTGAACTCTAGGAGAAGGAATTTAAGCAGGCTCTCTCTCACTGTTGCTTTACTGAACTTTCAGTTGTAATTTTACTCTTTTATTTTAGAAAACTCTTCTGTTTTATTGTAAAAATAATCATATTCAATGTTATTATTTTAATAAAAATATTGGTGGGAATATTTTGTCTTGTTGAAGCTTTTTCAGTCTTTCAGGATAGACCAGATCAGGAAACAAACTGTCATCCTCAGCAGACGGAGGAAGGGAGGGAAATGGCCCTAAGCAGGCGTTGGGTTGCCACTGTCATTGTAGTCATGGAGAAGCCATGGGTGTATGCAACAGCACAGGCTTCATAAAATTTTCACTTGGTAGGACTCCTTATTAGTGTATTGCTTTGTTGACTTTGGTCATGACACCAGATTTGCTATTAACTGGTGAGCTATGCTGCTATTTGCTTAATTGCATTAGTTTGCTGTTGCCACTAAAAATAAACAAATGAAACTTTTTAATTATGCCCAATAATATATAAAGGTAGATATAAAATTGCGTTTTGGAGAAAACATTTTTTTCCTCTTTTTTGTTTATTGTTTCCTAAACATATTTTTTCTTTCATATGATTTCACACATTAGAAAACTGCAATATTACATAACTTTTTGACATAATCACCATTCAAATTGACGCACTTGTTGTCATAACGTCTTACAAGGTTTGAAATTCCTTCTGCAAAGAAATCTCCATCATGGGAATGAAGCCAGAATAGGTAGTAGACGCTAGGCACCAAATCTGGGCTATGGGGGGTGTGTGTGTGATCAAAAACATCCCAACAGAACTGCTCCAAAAGTTCTTGGGTGTGTCTAGTGGTGTGCAGGAAAGCATTATTGTGAACCAACACCACACCGGAGGTCAGCATGCCCTGACGCTTGCGTCGTACTGTTTCGATGATGACAATGCACTTCACAGTGTTGTTACAGGGTAGCTTCATTCTCAGGAGGAAGATTTCTTTGCAGAAGGAATTTCAAACCTTGTTAGAAGCTATGAAAGTGGCTCAATTTGAATGGTGATTATGTCTAAAAGTAATGTGTCGTAGTTTTCTAATGTGTATAATAAAAGTTCTGTATCTACGGGTGTCTGTCATTGATTACCAAACAGAGGGTTTTTTTCTAAATTGCCCTCACATAATATACAATCCATTAATAACATTAAAATATTGCTTCTACAAAAAAAATCCTCCACAACAATATATGTTATACCCAAAATATTTTGCAAACTCTTCTTAATTCTTAGACTTTAACTTTTTAACCAAAGGTTTTTTTCAATATACAACATCTCATATGAAGTGGTACTTCAGTAAATTAAAGATCAGTTCAGTGTACCAAAGTTCCAAAACCTTCTTAGGAAAAAAATGCTTCTTTAGAAAAGTTTCAGGCCTAGAAAAACTCTAAAACTGCACACAACACAAATCTTCCTTTCTGTTACCCGGTTTGGCTGGAGGACTGGAAAAGGGATATGAACTTGCCAAACACGTAGCCTGATTTTCTCTAAATTGCAGCAATATTTATTGTTATTTTGAGTAAATAAGCAGGATCTTATTCTTAATATATACTTAATCTAACAAAGGCATATTTAAGGTAGTTTTACAACATTTAAGGTGCAGATCTGTATGCAAGATTTTAAAGGACTATAGCAGCATAGAGATTAAACTTTCTGTCCTGTAAGTTTAACTGTGAATGTGCTTACAGTTATTGATAAGCACTACAATTGACTAGTTCCTATGACTCACTGAACCATAAGGTTTGGTTTTGATTTTGATTTATATGTTACAGAAGCATAGCCAGTTCATTATTCAACAAATAGACAAACAACTTAGATCAAGGTGTGAAACCGGTAGTTGAAAGCTTTACAAAACGTTACAAAACTTTGCTGCAAAAAAGCATCAAACAGTGGTTCTTCTCTGTCCCATTGCTTTTGTCCAATCTCCTGCCCTTTAAATTTTAGATGCAAACAGTTGATCTTGATGTAAAAAAGGAAACTTTTTAAAACATCTTTCTTCTCTTTTTGTCATTTGGTTAGCTTGCATGGTAGTTTCATTGCTTTATCCGGTGTAATGGCCCTCGTTAGACAGAAGGGTGCTGTTTCTTTGATAGAATTTTAAAAAGTCCATAAAGAGCCTGTCTGACTGGAAGAATTACTCACCTGAAGCATCTGCCACAGATGGAGCAGACTGCCAGCTGAGTAAAACAGCAGGGGGACCTGCTGTTGGCCAGATTTGACTGTATCAGTGCAGGTGTCACTGCAGTTAATAAGAATTACTATTTTGGCTTGTTTTTAGCAATTTTAGAGACAAGAGTACTACAGAAGAAAGCTTTATAAGCCATAAATATAGAGGAAGGGACACTTTTTAAGTCACAAAGAAAGAAATTGGTATGACACACACTTTTATTGTGTTTTTTCTTTGGCATTTCTGAATTCTAAAGACCACAGTAGGAAGATGGATTGTGCCAGAGTAGCGATTTCATTTCTATTCCAGCAATGGGGAAACAACAAGAAAAATAAAGAAAAGTTAAGAAAAATCAAACATTTTGTCTAAATCCTTGTAAAGAAGGTGCAGCTTGAATGTTTTAAACTCTGGGTGCAATGGCTTTGGACAACCAGATAACGCTACCGTCACAAATTTGAATGTGTCTAATGTGTGAACAAGCACATTTTCTTTGGAAATAAACATTTTGGAAAGTATCAAATAGTTTATGTAATATATATTCACGGTGAGCATCTGTAACTATCTATATGACCAAATAGCCTATCCCTGACTATAAACTCTTTGAACAATAAGAACACTGGATGTTGCGGTAATAAGCATCAGCCTTCCTAATCTTAACAGCCCCATGCTGGCTTCAAGGTTTGTTATCAAGGTTTGATTTGGTGGTGGCTAGTCATTTGCTGCTTTCTAGTTATTTGGGAAAACTCCAGTTTTGAGGCTGTCCCTGAAATCCAGCCATAATTGCATGATGGTCTATATAAAGCTACTGGTGGATTTTATGGATCACTAAGAAGATTACATCCCTATAATAACCTATGAAATAGAGGTGGAAAAAATAAGGACAATATTGAGCTTTGAAGTGAACAAATGCACTTTCTCACTCTCAATCTAACAAACATTCTGTTTTCCTTCAAAGCTCTAGGCCTTATCTAAAAATTCTAGATAGAATATCTGTTTTCATGAGAATCTGAATGAATATTAGGACCATTTTGCATAGCCTGTGCTGTTCACAGTACCAAACACAGAATCTGTTCAATAAATGCTGTATTTTTGTTCATTATTATCATGGACTACATTAATCTAAAACATTGGCTTTGCAGCTAAGGAAAAATGCAGTGTTTGGAACTAAAGTTTTGGATAAAAAACATATGTGGATTTGGGGTTTGATTCCAACAGATTTGGGGTTTGATTCCAACAGACATATTCATTTGATTTTCAAAAGGCACTTCACATTTTTTCCAAAAAATGTTTTATATATGTTACATTTCTTCTGCTTGAACCATTCCAAGAAATTATGCAAGTTTTCGGAATGCGTTTAGAATGGATCATATTTATTTGTTTGTTTTTATAAATAACTCAAGGCAGTGAATACGTCTAATACTCCTTCCTCTTCCTATTTTCTCCACCACAACAACCCTGTGAGGCGTTATACCAAAGTGTATTTATTTTAACGTCTAAAAAAGTTCCTGTGTTCTGAGTATTCCATTTTGTATATATGGTAAGCATTCATGAAACTCTATCTTTATGATGTAAGTAATAACAAAGGTTAACATTTTAATCGCATAAGAACAAATGTATAGTTTTTTTTTAATTGTTTTTATTATTATTTTCAAACAAATAAGTACAAAACAACACAAACATACATACAAGTAATACGTCAAGGCAGGTAAGTTATTTGTATAACTCATACATAATTTAAGGATGACAACTCGCTATAATGACACAATCAAGAATTGATCTAAGATATGCAATCCTCCCAAACCTGTCTAGATTAGAAGCTCCATATTGCACTGCTTTTGAAGACTATTTGGAGCCAGAATATTACAAACATATGAGTTGTGTCAATAAATCTCAAGCCGAGTATAGTACATCTAATATCATATTCCAAGCTATTGGATTTCTGTTCATAGGGAAGCCTGTGTGTGTCTGCGTGTCATCTAACGTACACTAATCAATTCCCAAGTTTGCACAATTGTCTTTTGGATGCCCTGTTATATATTAGATGTTTGGATACAGTGTTTAACTTCAGATTCCAAACCATTAGGACTTTGTTTAGAAGGTCCTGCTTGACTGTCTATATATCCTTATCTATTTATCATCTAGTATCTCTGTTTTCCTATCTATATCTACTGTACAGGATAAGATAGATATCTTTGCTATTTTCAATGCATTTTTTTACTTCTTCAAATTTTATACAATACTAAGTAGTATTGTATAAGTAAAGTTGTACAGTGATACCTTGGTACATATTATTCATTGGCTTTGGGAGGTGCAACGAGCACTCAAAATGATGAATGCCATACAAACCATGTGACTTACCACATGATCCTTTGTTTCAGCTGGGAAGAACTTCCTCTCTAGCTCATTTTCTATGTCAGCAATCTTCCCAGCATGGCCAACTTCCTGTCCACCCTCTGTGGCCGTCTTCCACTTCCTTTTGCATGGCCAATTTCTTGTCCATTCTCCATAGTGGTCTTCCTCTTCCTATCATAGCATGTAGAATACTAAACAAATGATGAGTACTAGGACAACATTTTTGCGTGAAAATGCACTGAGTACCAAATTTTATAAGTTTTGAAGCAGTTGAATACTCAGGTACCACTGTATAAGGTAACTTATATACACGAATTCACTTCTAGTTGGTCTCTTCTAGAGTTTTCCATAATTCCTTTTAGAAAACTTTTAAAAATGAGCATTTTAGGATAGCTATTATTAGTTGTTTGAAAAATATTGTATTTTCATGGATTCTTTGTTTTGTTTAAAGAAGTAAAATTGCTTTCAGAATTCTGTGTCCTTTACGTATCTGCATTAAGAAATGTATTTATTGTACCATTTGTAGAATATTAGTAGCAAAAGGCATAGTTGCATTTTACAGAACATATTCTGAACTTGTCTGAACTGAATATTTTTGAGAGGAACAAATGAGTGAAAAAATTTTTTCATGACAATATTGGTGTCATTTGTAGGAATGTTGCAAGGATGTCTGGATTCTGTTATCACCAGGAATGTTCATAGGGTCTAAACAAAATAGTCAGTATGCAGTCCGAACAGCGCAATTTGAAGCTCTACTTTTTACAAATGTGTATTATACTTTTTTAAAACTATACTCTGGATATAATAATGCTTCTTCCATTTACAGTCTTTCCTGGTCCAAGCAACTTATTCCATTTATAGAATAATTCAGTAAAACTAGATGGAATGGGAGTAGAGATAAGACAGAGAAACTCAGCAAAGCAAAAAAAAAAGAGATGAAGTTTATATTTCTTTTGGGGGCTTTCCAGGCCTTTTTTTGAGGGGAACTTTCAATTCCTATTACTTTCAACTAGTAGTAAAAGATAAGAGGAATGACTTACTTTTGTTTATTTTTAAATGAAAATGAAAATTCATTCCTCTTGAAGCTAATTATCAGCTAGAACAGTTTTTTTTTAAAAAAATTGTGTTCTGTGAAAACTTACAGTTCTTCAAGAACTCAAGTGGCGTTTTGTAAGAGACTAAGAGCAAAATGAAGATGGAAAAAAAGCTTCACTCAAAAGCAGCCAATTGTCTACTCTAGAGTCTGCCTCTTGATTACACATTCCAGAACTTTCTTTTAAACTAACAAGTACCATAATCTGAGAAAAAAAATCAAAAACTCTGAGATAGAACATAAATATATATATGTACCCATCACACTACTCAATGTTATGCTCAGAAAAGGATTAAGAAATAATCAATGATATGAAGCTGAGCTAGCTAATCTGAAGCAGAAGAACACTCTGTCATGTATTTCCAACTAGCAAATGTAACGTATTTGGAAAATATTCACAAGATGCATCTGAAATCTCTGTGATGACAAATGTTCCTTTAAAAGTATTTTGCAATGCAGATTAAAGATGGAACATCTGAAAGATCTTGAATCCTATCTGTAACATGATTTCAGTTGCATTGTACTCTGATGTCTGTCGTTTTTCCAGTAGCTAAATGCTCATATTAGAAACATAGCCAATGCATTGATCAAAACTATACAAGCTGTGAATTCTTCTGCTAAGGGAGTTTCTTGAAGAGAAGAGAAATACAGTTAAATTACTGCTTGTTTTTTTGGAAGATAGCCACATATTAAAAAGCCCAAATATTTTAGTAGAAAGTCAGACAGGCAGTTTGTAGTATTTCCAAGACAAAAAGCAGAAAGGAGAACAAAAACACGGTAACCTTAAATGCTCTTAATGTTGAGAAAACAGGACTGAACACAGTTTATAACTTGAACCCAAGTGGGGTTGGATGGTTAAAAAAAGCATACTTTTTAGCAGAAGAATCAGGATCAATAACCATTCTGCAAACTGCATAAGCTTCTGATGAATCTCATTCATTCATGCTAATTCTGTTGAAGAAACCATGATGACACAATATCTAATGTGTGGAAGCATTAGTGTGAATTTCTGCAATACTTTTAAAAGTATTCCTTACCTTTCTTAAAAAACTAATGCGGCTGATTTCAATTTTGTGAAAGATATTTAGGTTTACAAACTATCCCTGCTTATGGACATTATACCACAAACGGTCTAAAAATACTCTTGAATTAGGACGTAGTTTTCAATTTGATTCCTCCAAATGTCTTGGAATCTACATTAGTTGAAGCCTCGAATTCTGGTGATGTCTGAACTGTTGAATCTGAGGGGCTTGGTTCCGATCGCGCAAGGAAGAAGCGGGAGAAACCTCAGTGAATCCAAACAGCGTTTATTGACAGGTAACAATGTAGCCAGCAATGGCTGGAAAAATATACAGTCTTTTATAATACATTTGGGCTGGTACAACAGCCAATCAATGGGTGTAACTTGCTAGTCTCCCAAATGTCTGAGTAGTTGGGAGGGGGGAAACAGCTCCCAACATCTGCTGACCATTGATTGCCATCAATTAGGGTCAGACACTCTGGAGCCTCTGGCTTGACCAAGAGGCTCCTATGGACTGCAAGGAGCCTTTTGTGCTTCTCCAACAGAGCCCTTGGATCCAGCATTAACCATAATTTCAGTTGGGAAACTGTGACCACCCTAGACCAAGACAAGACCAAAATATGCTAGAAAAGTCTGGCACTCTGACAAAGTAGTCATTAGTAGACACATAAACAATATCTACAAGCAATGCAAATGAGACAATCAACAAGTCAAAAAAAGAAAAACAAAGACCAAAAACACCACCACCAATCAGCATTAAGATGAGCATAGATCAACTGCAAGATTAAGAGCAGTTAATCTTAAGAGCAACAATCAAGAAGTAGGCAATACTCCAATCAAGGAGCTGTAAACAAGCCAACAATAAATAGCCAAACCAAAGAACCTTTAAGAGAATCCCCATCAATGTTGACCGGACAAGCCACTAGAATATAAATTGAGAGCACTCCTTATTAAAACTGATGATGTTACCTAGTTTGAGTAATGTAACATCTACAAGAAAACAACCAGGTTTAGAGAGCACCAAGGAACCTCTTATTTCAACCCTGAGCTAAAAATAGACTTCTTTATTAAATAACTATATTCAGCATAAAATAGAATGGAAATTGTTTGATAGCCAACATGTTGGTGTGGTTATTTACAAGGGCCAAACCAAGTATCCCACAGTATTAAATGTGTATATTAGTTATACGTTTTGCAAACACAATCTGAACTCTTCTACAAAATATATAATTTGCCAGCAATATTATCTGAAATTATCCACTTTATGGAGTATTCTATTTGACCATTCTGATCAGGGACCATTCAAAAACAATTTTATCTGGATTTAATTGCCTAATTTTGATGTCATTTTCCTTAATGAAAGTTCTTTTTTATCAAAAGTTAATGTTTGTTATTTTCCAGACTATATGGATAAATATGGAAGGTTTTTGACACTGAAATAATGTACCATATTTTTCGCACCATAAGACGCGCTTTTTCCCCTTCAAAAAGGGGGGGAAGTGTCTGTGGCTTATAGAGCGAATACTCCCCAAAAGTGTGAGGAAATCGCTCCACGGGATGCTCGAATATAGCCTGCTGGGCGATCCTTTGGCTTTGGAGCGTCCCGCAGAGCGCGGAGCGATTCCCCCCCCCCGTGGGGTGCCGGGAACGCTCCAGTTCAAACAGCGGAGTGACTCCCCCGCTGCGGAGCTGCAGGCGAAGCGATTTCTGGGCGGTTCGGGGGACTGTTTCGGGGAGAGGGAAAAAGTTTAAAGACCCCGGGTGGTGGGGGAG
>JANHFO010002356.1:38859-51352 GCA_032468095.1 Pareas carinatus | reverse complement strand
CCTGGAAGGAATATATAAAGTAGGGGAGGGGGCAGCGTCTCTTTCAGGGCAGGAGAATCCGAGAGCTCACTTCCAGGGGGGGGGACATATATAGGTAGTCCTCGACGTACGACCACAATTGAGACCAACATTTCTGTCGTTAAGGGAGGCATTGGTTAAGTGAATTGTGCCCCATTTTACAGCCTTACTTGCCCTGGTGGTTATTATTTTATTATTTATTATTATTATTTATTAAATTTTTATACCGCCCTTCTCCCGAAGGACTCAGTTGAGTGAGTCACTTCTTTTATTATGTTAGTGACACGGTTGTGAAGGCTTCCCCTTGGATTTTGCTTGTCAGAAGGTCACCAAAGGTCTCGGTGGTCACAAGGGTGAACCGGAGGTCACAAGGGCCTGACGTTTGATCCCATGATCGTGGGGATGCTTCACAGGATGTAACTGTGAAAGCACGGTCCTAAGTCCCTTTTTTCAGTGCCCTTGTAACTTCGAAGGGTCACAAAAGGAACTGCTATAAGTCAAGGACCATTTCTGTATTAATAGATGCCTTGTCAGACAACAAAACGGGGAGTTCTCGACTTACATCCATTTATTTACTGACCGTTACAAGAGCGCTGGGGAAAAAAAGGAAATATGACTGTTTTTCGCACTTAAGACCGTGGCAGCATCCCCGTGAGTCATGTGATCAAAATTCAACCGGCTCCTATTTATGACGGCTACTGGGTGTCCCCGGGGGGGGGGGTTGTCATGTGATTCCCCTTTTGTGACTTTCTGACCAGCAAAGTCAATGGGAGAAGCAAGGTTCACTTCACAACTGTGGTAAGAAAGGTCATAAAAAGGAGGCGAAACTCACACTTATAAATAGCTTGTTCCTTGTAGCCTGACAAGATTTCTCTCTCCTTTTTTTAAAAAATGAATTATAATGTTAGATTTTATTGGCATGTTAATTTCACTTTCTTAAGTGGCAGCCATGGAAATTTTCTGCCCACCTTGTGGAATAAAATCATTGCAGGTAGTTCTCGACTTACTGTCTCGCTTAGTGACACCAATTTTGGACTCGATGGTTGTAGGTCGAGGACTGCCTGTACTCCCTCCTCATATATCCCCCCATACTACAACCGTGCAAGGTAGGTTGGGCCCAGAGTGGTTGGCCCCAAATCCACCCAGGAGCATTGGTGGTGATGGAGATCAGAGTCTCACCATTCTTAGTCCAGAATCTTCACCACTATTCTATCTCGATCCTAGCTGAGTGCCAGGTTCTTTAGGGATCTTCAGTGATCAAGTGGGGACCAAAACCTGGGACTTTGTCAACAATACTCAACACTCCAGACCATAAGGACACTTGAGCTGAGAGTCAGAGTAGGGTAGAGTAGAACAGAAGAGTAGAATAGAGTAGAGTAGAGTAGAATAGAATAGAATAGAATAGAATAGAATAGAATAGAATAGAAGAATAGAATAGTAAACACAGAGAATATGTCATTGGAGGATGACACGCAGAAGGATGGATGTGAATCAAACAACAGGAGGGAAGGGGAACTTCTAGAAACTCAGGATAAATCCAGCAAGTCTTCAAAAACCTTGGAGCTGTCTGTATAGGTAGTCCTCAACTAATGATGGAACCTCATAAAGATGAATAGAATAGAAAATAGAATAGAAAATCATAACATAATAGAATAGAAGAATAGTAGAAGAATAGAATAGAGTAGAATAGAATAGAATAATAGTAGAAGAGTAGAATAGAATAGAATAGAATAATAGTAGAAGAGTAGAATAGAATAGAATAATAGTAGAAGAGTATAATAGAATAATAGTAGAAGAATAGAATAGAATAGAATTCTTTATTGGCCAGTGCATTAAGCTCTCAATGTACATATAATCTACAAATGATGATCATAATCATAAAATACATTCATCATGTCATAATATACAGTGAGTGATAGATGTAGAAGTCATAGAATACTAAATAAACAATCTACAAGTTATATTAGGATACTAAATAAAATCCCATGAAATTGCAGATGGACAACATTGCGTATTCCGTGTTTTGTTAGGTCTGCCCTGAAGTCCTCTGTTGGGAATGGACGCAGCGGAGGATCATGTTTTGGAAGTGCCCAAACCGGAAGTGGGACCAGAAGGATCTGGAAAAGCCACCGTCGCTCTTATGTCGGAAGGCACGGTCAAGCAGCCGGGGTGGGGAGCATCAGGAGAGAACAGCGAGGAGACTTGCAAAGTGAGACAGCAGCGCTGGGAATCGCAGTGGCAGGCGTTCCTCAGGACGCTCCAGCCAGGAAGAGGAGTGAACCCCGTGATGATGTCGGAGGCCTCCCCCTGGGAAGACCCCAAGGCCTTCCTGGCCTCCTTCGAGCAGGTGGCCACAGCCTGTCGGTGGCCCAGAGGAGAGTGGGCGTCCCGTCTCCGGCCAGCTCTGAGCGAGGGAGCGGAAGATGCTTTCCGAACCTTGGAAGACCGAGACCAAGAGGATTATGGGAAAGTCAGGGCGGCCATCTTGAATGGGGAAGCCCTGAGAACGGAGATGCAACGGCAGCATTTTCGGCAGTTCTGCTGCCGGGAAGTGGGAGACCCCAGAAGACTTTATGGCCAGCTCCAGCAGCTGTGTCTCCAGTGGTTGAGGCCGGAGAGACGCACCAAAGAACAGATCCTGGAGCTGCTGATCCTGGAGCAGTTCCTGGCCAGCCTCCCACCGGAGCTCCGGAGTTGGATCCAAGCCCGGAGGCCGGACACGTGTCCCCAGGCAGTGACCCTGGTGGAGGACTTCCTTCGGAGTCAGGAACAGACCAGATCTGGGACGTGGCAGGTGAAGTTTCGAGAATTAATTCTGAGGGTTTCTACTCAGGACTGTTATGGAGCTTGCTATAGTTGGGGTACCACTTTCAGTTGTCGGCTTACTCCATTTCTACTAAACAGGTATGAAGGAATATGGAGCTTAGCTGGAGAATAGAGGGGGGAGGGAAGAGTTCCAGGAAAAGATGAACATGTGAGAAAGAAACTCAAAATAACCGTTCCTTGATTTTGTTCAGTATAACATGGGATACTGTGATATAGAGCAGTGGTCGCCAATCTGTGGGCGAGGGCCCACCAATGGGCCGCAAGAAAATTTTGGTGGTTCGTGGGAAAATCTGGAGATTATTTGAATTTGTTTGTGTAGTTGTATGGTTCCTTTCTCTCTGTGTGTGTGTCTGTCTCTGTCTCTCTCTGTGTCTGTCTCTCATTCTCTCATATTCTCTTCTCTCTGTCTCTTTCTGTATGTGTGTCTGTCTGTCTCACATTCTCTCTCTCTCCTCCCTCTGTGTGTCTGTCTATCATTCCCTCTGTGTTTGTGTGTGTGTGTGTCTGTCTCTCTCTTTCTCTCATTCTCTCTCTTTCTGTCTCTCTCAAGCAGGAACAAATATCACACTAAAATGTATAATATTTAAAGAAGCTTCAATTATTTTGTAATTAGACTAACTTTAATAACTTTGCTACAATTAAACAACCTTTAAAGATTTTATGATTAAGCATTCATTATTTTTGTATAATTAAGTTAGCTTTTTAAATTTTATTAAATAGGTGTCTTTTATACTAATAAAATGGAAGTTCTCTGATCATTATTTTACAAATGTATTTTTTTTAAAAAATCATATTAGTGGTCAGCATGATTTAAAATTATGAATTTAGTGGTCCCTGAGGTCAAAAAGGTTGGCGACCACTGATATAGAGATACCTAGACATTCAAAATCCTGTAATTCTACCCAACTAAAGAGTGTTCTTGATTTCCTTGCCTTGCATATTAATTTGACCTGGCCTTCCTTGAAGGAGTAGAACCAATTTTTATTTCTGTCTCACCTTACACTAAACAAAATCAATCAATCAATCAGAATAGAGCTGGAAGGGACCTTGGAGGTCCTCTAGTCCAACCCGCTACTCAAGCAGGAGACCCTATACCAGGGGCCCCCAACCCCCGGTCCGTAGACCAGCTCCGGTCCTTAGCATGCCAGGAACTGTGCCGTGCAAACAAGCCAAATCCCATTCACAAGATGCAGGCAGCATGCAAAACCACGGCCCCTCAGGTCCATGGGAAAACCTTTTCCCATGGAACTGGTCCCTATTTTTTGATAAATAATCAAAAAATGGTGGAATCAAGATAGCCCATGAGTTTGTTTCTGATGCTTCCCTCTTTCTGAAGACAAAGTCATATTTTTACAAAGTGGCTCACTCATTACTTCCTGGCTCTTAAGCCGAGGGCTGTATACCTTCCCCGTGGGATGAAAAATTAGATGTAGCTTCTCCTGGTGTAAGAATTCAGCATGACCTCAATTGGCAGCATCTAGGAATTAAGAAGCCTAGTGTAAAACCACAGGTTATTGATACGTACCACAATGTTTTTCGCAATGTTTCTCAGCCTCGGCAATGTAAAGATCTGATTTGAAGCGGACTTCAACTCCCAGAATTCCCCAGCCAGCCAGTTGAAGTCCACCCCTCTTAGAGCTGCTGAGAAACATTGGATTTTATAGCCCGCCCCAATCCAAGCAGACTTTGCAAAACGCCTGCAGAAAAACCGCCGTTTGTACCTTCAGGATGAGATGGTTGGATCGCACGGGCCACCACACCACAATTACGTAACTTAATTGTTATTGGGCTTGTGTAGTACAGAACGGCCGAGAGCGTGTGTGTGTGTGTGTGTGTGTGTAAAATCAGTCCTTCAACTCTGAACTGCAGCACTCTCATTTTTTTTCAGGGTTTCCTAAAGGAAGAGAGGATGGATTTCTTCCACGCAGAAGAAAAACCTCTGGAAGCTATGAAGAGAGAAAATGGTGAGATGTAGAAGGGTAAAATTCTCCTGAAATAGCCTTTCCTTTCCTTTCTCCTCTCCTTTCCTTTCCCTTCCTTTCCTTGTCTTTCCTTTCCTTTCCTCTCCTCTTATGCCTCTCCTTTCTCCTCTCCCTCTCCTCTCCTTTCCCCCCCTTCTCTTTCCTCCCTTTTCTAAAAAATGTGACCCTTCTACCCTTACTTTCTTCTGCTCCTGCAAATCAGAAGGGCTGGACCAAACCTTCCTTGTCTCCCCCACACCGTGGAGATTCAGTTCTCAAATCTTCTCCATTCACAGGTCTGATAGAGGCAGGGGTTATTCTGGTGAGACGCAAACGATCGCTTAAGACAGAGGTTTTCAACCTTTTTCAAGCTGCGGACCCCAAAACATGTCATCGCTACATGGCGGACCCCATTCCCACAAATTCAACTAATTGCTAATTGACCATTCATGCACATTACTTTTTCCAAACTTTTCTTGACCTGTCTGGGGATCCCCTGGCAACTTGCCACGGACCTCAAGGGGGCCACGGACTTCAGCTTGAAAACTTCTGACAAGAGATCTACAGGGTCCATTGAAAGGAAAGCTCAAATATCAGGGCAATTTATTTGTGTGTGTAATCCCCCTAATGAAATCTTGCAGGAAGCAACTCGGATCTGTGTTATTGGTTCCTGGGACTTGGAGAAGGGCATTTCCTAAGAGTGAGAACAATTAAGCAGTGAGAACGACTTGTCTCCAAGCGGGTGTTCCAACACTGGAGGTTTTTAAGAGGACAGCCGTTTGTTTGATAGCGTATAGAATCTCCTACTCTAGCAGGGGATTATCTCCAAGGTTCCTTCCAACTCTGTTATGCTGTTATTCCTCAATCTTTTCCTCTTTGCAGAGCAGGAAGCGGGGACTGAGCCAGTCCTCCCAAAAGACCAAGAACAGGGTGGAAACCTAGATTTTCTGGGTTAGAAGTGTTCTTCAAGTCCCTCATATAAAGATTCGCCAATATGATTGGTTCCCTGCAGAGTAAGAAAACAAGTTAATTGTCAGAGTTCACATCCACTATGCTGTGAGATGCAAGACCCGGATAAAGTGTATCCTCACAACACAAGAGACAAGTCTGATGTACAGTTCAAAGGTTTTTTTTAAAAAAAGCATTTGCAAAGGTTGGCTCCAAGTCTCTTCTCAAGTGGATTGAGAACTAGGAGAGCCAAGATCAATATTCAGCAATACAAGTTATACCCTCTACATAATACAGTCACGCCTTAAAGGCCATCTCACTCCCCTTGTTCATTTCAGTCATTTCTTGAGTCATATTACAGGGTAAGAGGTTGGAGTGACCGTTTCCTCAGAGCAGCAGTTATTTTGTTTACTTGGAGCTTTGCCTTGGTGAATGGCTCCATCCTGGACTGATGTCCCTATCTTACTGCTTTGTGGCCTGGCCTTGCCTCGGGTGTAGTTCAGTGTGTGTGCCTGTGCACAGTGTGCCCGTTTTCCTGTTTTCCAAGAAGATTTGTAACAGACAATTTGCAACAGGTCATCATGTCCTATTTCATTCATTCGTTCATTAATTAATTTATAACATCGAGAACATTATGGCTTAAAAATATTCTTTTATAAAAGAGTAACTTTATTCATATTCCTTAATGCTCATCACTGGCAAAGCAAGATGTCTTGAGTTTTGATTCATTCCTAACAATTGAAAGAGAGAACAAATGTGGAGCAAACATTGAGAAAGAAGTTACATCAACTGTAGGCCACAAAACTCATTTCCAGACAACTCCGGAAGTTGCCTCTTCTCATATTCAGGTTTAACCACCCCTTCCTTATCCTCGAATGTCACCTGAAACACAACATTTATTGTAATAATAGGCAGCCCTCGACTTAATGACCAAAATTGGAGTGGGAATTTGGGTTGTTGAGAAAGGTGGTGGTTAAGTCATGCCCAATTTTACAATCTGTTTGGGCACAGTTGGTAAGCGAATCGCCACAGTTGTTAAGTGAGTCATATGGTAGTTAAGTGAACCTGGCTTCTCCTCCCCTCCCCCTTCTTGGCTTGGCTTGTCAGAGGTCAGCTGGGAAGGCGGCAAATGGCAATCATGGGACCACGGTGTGCTGTGGCCATTGTAACTACATGCCAGTGGCCTAGCATCCAGATTTGGATCATGTGAGTGTTAAAATGTCTCTTGTCTTTCTCTGCAGGCGATGTCAGAGAGTGTGAGGTTAATGAAGAGAATTCATATTATGGAGGAAATGCGTTGGAAGAAACATGCAGGATAACCCCACAGACAAGCGACGGGAATAAGGACGAGATTGCAGAAATGCCGAGGGAAAGAGCCGAGCCTGAAGACCAGCAAAGGACAGAAAGAGAGGAGGGAAAGAATGAAGATATAGAGTCCATTATCCAAAACACCAGTCAGTTCGCCAAGGAAGACATGCCTCTGTTCTCCAAATACGGTAGACGGTACCACTACAGAGTAGAACTTGACGTGATCCAGTCCAGCGAGGACCGTGAAGAGCGTCCCGGTTCAGAGGAAAACATCCACCCTAATTCCTCAACGGGGCTACCAGAGAAAGTCAAAATCGGCGAGAAAGAGCTCACCTTCTTTGAACACGGGCAAGAAAGTCAGAATGAGGAACGCCGTAAGCTTTCTGACTATGAGAAAAACGTTAATTCGGCAGACTCGCCAACCAGAATTCCCACCTGCCCGACAGACGGTCGACAGTATGAATGCCCTCAGTGTGGGAAGTGCTTAAGCAACCGAAGAAACCTGAAACTGCATCAGAGAAGTCACACGGGAGAAAAGCCCTACAAATGTTCCCGCTGTGACAAATACTTCAGTCAGTCTGGATATCTGAAGACTCACCAGAGATTTCATACTGGGGAGAAACCCTACGAATGTTCACAGTGCGGGAAGTGCTTCAGTACGGGGATTAACTTGAAAAGGCATCAAATGATCCATACCGGAGAGAAACCCTACAAATGCGCTCTGTGCGGGAAGTGTTTTAGGCAAGCAGGAAATCTGAAGAGCCATCAAAGAACTCATAACGGAGAGAGACCCTATCCGTGCTCTTAGCAGGAGAGATAACTTGACTGACAATACAGTCCGACACCAGTTCCAAGAAGGCCCCACACCCGTTTGCACTGAAAGGGCATTCCTTTTCCTCCCCTCTCAGCTGGTCCATATGCCACCCAACTGTTCGGCATGCGCCGCACCCCGGCTTAGGAGGAGATCTCTCCGGGAGGAGATCCCTCCGGCCTCTCTTCCGTCTCCTCCCTCGCTACACTGCATTTAAATGAAAACCTATTTCTGTTTCTATCTTAGAAAAATAAGGGTGCATCTTATCACCAGTGGTGTCTGATAATCAATGTAATGCGGTAATTAAGAAAATATGAAGCGCTTCATTGCCAACATGTGGAAATGCTCTGTATGGATATAACTTAAACTAGAGAACAATCATCAGAATGTATCTTATGATTGTAACCACAGTTTGTTTATTGTATGTATGTGGGTATAGAGCATGTATACCCGAGACAAATTCCTTGGGTGTCTAGATACACTTGGCCAAATTTTTTTTTATTCTGATTCTCAAATCGAACGCACAACCAAACAACCGCAGCACCAACCTTCAACCAGCCCACAACACCCACACCCACAACCAGCCCTTCACCTCCCAAGGACCCTCACCTGATTGCCTTATGACAAGACCCATCACAAGTCCATCTCCATATGCGACCCACCCGTCCCATCACAAACCCTCCCCCAAAGCAATCAGCCCATCACAACACCCACTGACCACACCAAGGCGGGATACACAGAAGAACACCAACACGGATGTCTCCTTGAAATCCACTGAAGACGTTACCTAGCGTGGTCATGAAATGTTCAGAAAGCAACCCACAAGTTCAGAGAATGAACCCACACTCTCATCTTAAACCCAAGCTACAGATATTCATCACTATTGCAAATTTGATGAAGTATGGATATCCCACTTTCAGTAATTTGAAATTAAAAGAATGTTGTATA
This sequence comes from Pareas carinatus, assembly GCA_032468095.1. Taxonomy (NCBI): domain Eukaryota; kingdom Metazoa; phylum Chordata; class Lepidosauria; order Squamata; family Pareidae; genus Pareas; species Pareas carinatus. The sequence goes on along the minus strand of JANHFO010002356.1, from coordinate 42,532 downwards.
CATTCCTACATCAATCAGGCAGAGTTCCTTCAGAGCTTCAAAAATCTTTGGGAAGGGGATTCAGGACTTAGTTAATCATTTGCTTAGGACTCTTCCTGGCACAGAACTCCTTTTTAATTCAGGAATGTAAATGTATTTGTTTCAGAAAACCGTTGCTTATTAAGATGAATTTTCTAGGCAGTCTTGAAAACCGGGAAAAACAATTCAGTCGTTTTCTGTAATTAATCCAAGCTATTGGTCTACATTTTATTTTTCCTAAGTTAAACATTGGGGAAAAGTGGCGATTATTATTAGATAGGTAAAGGTTCCCCCCGCACATGTGAGCTAGTCGTGTCCGATTCCAGGGGCGATGCTCATCTCTGTTTCTAAGCCGAAGAACCAGCGCTGTCCGAAGACGTCCCTGTGGTCATTTGGCCAGCATGAGTAGATACCTAAGGTACATGGAGCGCTGTTACCTTCCCACCAAAGTGGTCCCGGTTTTTCTACTTGCATTTTTACATGCTTTCAAACTGCTAGGTTTGCAGAAACTGGAGCGGGTAACGGGGAGCTCATTCTGGGGCTAGAGATTTGAACTGCCTACCTTCCGATCGACAAGCTCAGTGTCTTTATCCGCCGGGCTATGTTATCACAAAAGTCTGAAAATTCCATGGTTTAGGTTTCAAAGGGGTGGTTGGGTGGGTGGAATTGGCAATATTTAGAAGGCTGGGGCATTCCCACAACTGAACGAATACAGCGGGAAAGAGTTTTGATGATCTGTATATTTAAGGAAATGTTTGTTTAGAATTTATCACTATTTCTTAATTACATTAACATTTTTCCTAGTAAGGAGGAAACCTTTGCATTTAGGAATATCTTTTTGGCTAAAAAATATTGAGTATGAGTGTTTAAAATTTTTGGATTTGTATTTTATCTTTCAGATATTCATAAATAGATGTTTGTATATCTTAAAAGAGTATCTCTTTGTCTGTTGAGTGTTAGTCTTGATTCTCGGTTGCACATATTATATCCTTTGGTCAACTCAGTGCCTTTGTCTGTGCGAATTTTAATTTTTGCTAGTTGTTTCCATAAAAACAACCAAGGCAGAAACAATGATTCCAAAGAGGACAACTTTCAAACGTGCAGAAATAAATCCTCACCTCATCCCACTCCATCCTGAGCTGATCCTAAAAGACATTTATGAGTCTCTCCAGCGCAGGAAGTTTTTTGTTCATTCAATTTTGTGATAATGGAGAACCTTCCAATGAGTACACATAGTCCTCGACTTACAACTGTTCATTTATTGACAGATTCAGAATAAGTGACTTATGTAGCTTGTTCTCGCACTTTGGGCTGTCACACCACCCCTGCAGTGACACGTGCAATTTTGGCACTCGGCAACCCGCTCGTATTGACCATGGGTTGCAGGGTGCTGCAGTCATGCGGTTCATGATCACATGATCGCAGTACTGAACAACCATTTGACCAGGATGGTATAAGGTCTCCTGCCTTGATTGGACTAGAAGATCTCTATGAATGATTCTATGAATCCTATGATTCTACAGTCATGTTCTAATGATGGAAATTCTGGTTTGAGAACTACCTGTAGCACACGGCAGGTAGACAAGAGCAACTGTCTGGGAGTCATCAGAATAGAATAGAATAGAATAGAAAGAATATAAGTAAATATATTGCTGTTATATAAAAAGTCGCCTAGCTGCAGGTGTGCTGAAGCCCTAGTCTGAGGCTGAAAGGCAAAAGAGTAGTTTACTCTCAGAGGGGGAAAAAACAGGTGCCTCATTAAAAAAGGCCAAATATAAACTGGTATGAAGTGGAACAGTACAGAATAGGACCTTATTGTCACTTTGAATGTACACTAATCAGCATACATTAAAATGAAATCACATTGCATTCAACTCTCAAGAGGTAACCACCTCCAATATCCTCGACTTAAAAACATGACAACATTTTGCTTGATTACATGATGTGGGGGAACTTTTGCTGCCGTCGCTGATTTAAGAAGTGTTATTAGCTGCCATGTCAGCTGCTTTCAGGAAAATACTAGCTAATTTCTGGAAGGCCTGGAGATCAATAGTTATTCACCGTGATGGCATGGGGGCTGCCTTTGCTGGCAGAGACAGCAAACCAGACTGCTGGACCAGGCAGGCCTGGGGTCCAATCCAGCAAGGCATTGCTTATGTTCTTGAGGGGTCTGTGGGGAAATGGGACAGATCAGAGCTACTGAAATAGCTTGCTCATCCTGGAAAAGTTGGCAAAGCAGACCAACCGAACAAGAACAGCCAACACGTGAATCAAAGTAACCCTGATAACAGGACGGGACAGGACGGGATGGGATGCTATATTCTGTTGAGTAGGTTCTTATCAAGGATGCCTGCCATACTGCATTCTAACCACTGTGTCACACAGCTCTCATTAGGTGTTCCAGAGAGCAGCCCAACAACAGATAAGGCCCATTTTCTGGTTCCCGCTAGATCAGTGGCCCATGGTTCCATGGAAAAAGGTTTTGCCACGGATTGGCGGGGGTGTGGTTTTGTACACCGCCTGCCTCTTGCAAATGACAGCTGAGACCCAGAGAACGGCCCTCCTACCCCCACCTAATGGGCAAGTAAAAACAGTGTAGGACGGTCCTTCACACACCTGGTCCTATATCAGGGATGGCTCACCTGTTAAACCCAGAAATGTCCCCAGGGCTGGAGATGAGAGGCCAGTGACAGTTTTGTATGCAAATGATGCTGTTCTGCTGAGATGCTATCTGATAGTAGCTGTACTCACTGCTCATACTGACAAATGCACTTATCACAAAGCTGTAACTAAATTTACAGCTACCTGAAACAACTGGATATCTTTACTGTTTTGATATCCAGTTTTGTGTGCAGCCGAGTCCACTGGGGTTGGGTGGCCAATAAATATGAATAAACGAGTGTTGGGTAGAATAAAAAATAAATAATGCATTGGGAGAAAGAAAGAGAGAGAGAGAGAAAGAAAGAAAAAGAAAGAAAGAGAAGAAAGTAAGGGAAATGAAGGAAAGCAGGGAAAGAAGGAAGAAAGGGAAAGGAGAGAAAGTAGGAAGGTAAAGGATAGAAGGAAAGAAGGGAGGGAGGGGAAGGAGAGAAAGAAGGAAGGAAGGGAAAGAAGGAAGGGAAAGGAGAGAAAGTAGGAAAGGGAAGTAGTGAAGGATAGAAGGGAGAGAGGGAAAAGAAGAAGAAAGGGAAAGGAGAGAAGGAAAGAAGGAAGGGAAAAGAGAAAGGAGGGAAAGAGAAGGAAAAGAGAAGAAAGAGGGAAAGGAGAGAAAGAAGGAAGGAAGGGAAAGGAGAGAAGGTAGGAAGATAAAGAAGAAAAGTGAGGGAAAGGAGAGGGGGAAAGAAGAGAAAGAAGAAAGAGAAAGGAAAAAAAGAAGGGAGGGAAAGAGAGAAGGACAAGCCACGCACCGGGGTGGGAGATTCAGGAGTGAGTCTGCCCAACCAGGCGGCCTTCAGACTTGCACTCGGTGCTCCCCGCGCCCGTCCCCCGACCAACCCTCCCCTCTCCAGAAGCCGGGCTGGCGCACCCTCCCCGCCTCGGCCCCGCCGGCCGTTCCCGGATCCCCTCCGCCGCTCCGTCCCGCCGGCCAGGAGAGGGCGGCCGCGCGGCGTTCCCCGCCCTGCCGCCTCCGCCGCCGCCGCCGCCGCCATTGAGG
>JANHFO010002354.1:0-11589 GCA_032468095.1 Pareas carinatus | reverse complement strand
CTCCTCTCCTCTCCTCTCCTCTCCTCTCCTCTCCTCTCCTCTCCTCTCCTCTCCTCTCCTCTCCTCTCCTCTCTTCTAAATTTTCAGTATTCCATTCCATTCCATTCCAATCTGTTCTATTCTATTCTTTGTATTCCATTCCATTCCATTTCATGTTTTCTATTCTATTCTATTCCATTCTACTTTCCTAATGTACTGCATCCAGTCTTGCTACAAGATTAGTTGTTCCTTTTCACAAAGGCACTTTTAGAAGATTGTGTGTAATAGAACAAGAAGGAGAAGGAGAAGGAGGAAAAAAGCTTTGCATCCCATATAGCTCCACTTAAGCATCTCAACCATGTCCTGGTTCAGACACTTCCCCCTTGACCATTTGTTCTCTTTTCGGTCTTTAGCGATGATTTATCAGCAATTTCGCATCACTCAGTACAAAGGACAGGAGAAAAATCCTTCGCAAAGCCACTTTGGTGAAATCTCCTGTAAGTGAAGTCCTCCACGGGGCCTGGGGAATAAATGAGCTCTATTTTAAACTCAGGAACCATGTGATCTAAATCCACATAAGTGTTGATTGTACATGATTGGCTTTATTGATTGTCACTTGGACTCAACTTTGCCAGCGTCAAACTTCAGAGAATTGAGGGGGGGCCAAAAGGCCCTTGGAGCTTGATTTTTGTTTAACACTTTTTTCTCCTGAAAAGTTATAGCTCAAACTATAACCTGACTTTGAAGGAAAAAAATAGTAGATTCATGGAACATAGAATAATAGAGTTGGAAGGGATCTCGAAGGTCTTCTAGACCATCCCCATATTTGAGTAGGAGAGTCTGTACCATTTCAGAAAAATGGTTGTCTAATCTCTTCTTAAAAGTGTCCAGTGATGAGGAATAGAATAGAATAGAATAGAATAGAATAGAATAGAATAGAATAGAATAGAATAGAATAGAATAGAATAGAATAGAATAGGGAAGGGAAGAGATGGAGCGGAGCAGAACAAAATGAAATGGAATAGAGCTGGAAGGGACCTTGGGGATCTTCTAGTCCAACCCTCTGTCCAAGCAGAAGACCTTCTACCATTTCAAGCCTAGTGGCTGTCCAGTCTTTTCTTAAAACATCCAGTGATGGAGCACCCACAACATATGAAGAACAAGCTGTTCCACTGGTTAATTGTTCTCCCTGTTAGGAAGTTTTCCTTAATTCCAGGTTGCTTCTCTCCTTGATTAGTTTCCATCCATTGCTTCTTGTCTTGTCTTTTGATGCTTTGGAAAATAACTTGACCCCCTCTTCTTTGGGGCATTCTCTCAAATACTGCCATACTGCTACCATGCCACCCTCTATTCCTTCTTTTCATTAGATATACCTGTCAAGAGTGATTCTTTCCTTCACCTACTTCGTCTTTGCTCGCAGCATGACCATAACAGGGAGGGAGGCAGTTCGAATTCAGAGAGAGGGAGGGAGGAATTCAAGCGTCCATCTATACTGTGGGACATTGCTGCCATGTGAAGGACACATCTAGCAGGTGCACTGGTGTTGCAGACTGCTTCCCATAACAAAATGAACGCAGGTGATTGGAGGACTATGGGAGGCCTGAACGGAAAAAGGAAGTTTAACTACTGAAACCCAGTCATGGTCATATCACTTCCTTCTTCGACTTGACTTCCTCTCCGCCACCCCCAGGCGCAGGGAGGCGGAACAAGATCAGTGGTTCTGCACCAGGCACCTAATGGACCCAGAGAGGTTCCAGAGAGAGCTTGGGCCAATTCCTGAAGCCTTGACCCATGACTCGACCGAAGAGTTGGTGGCCACCTGGGATAGGATGGCTGGCGATGCTTTGGATCGGGCCTTTGCGGCTTCTAATCCGGCATTGCAATACCGTGGCTCCTTGGTTCTCTGAGGGGCTTCAGGAATTAAAACGCTGGAAAAGATGCCTAGAGAGTAGTTGGAGGGCCAGCCTCTCCGAATCGGATCGAACCCTGGCTAGATCTCACATTAAGATCTACCTGGGGGTGATCAGTGTGGCAAAGCATAACTATTTTTCTGCTCTGATCGCATCGGCAGATAACTGCCCAGCAGCCCTGTTAAGAGTGACCCACTCCCTCCTCCATCAGGGAGTGTGGGAGGACCCCTTGCAGGGGCGTGTTGAGGATTTTGGATGTTATCTGCATGATCAAATTCGGAGAGACTTGGACTCCAACTGGGTAGGTTCAGATGGGATGACGAAGGTAGGTCTTGTGAATGTCATCTGGGAGGAGTTTGACCCTGTGACTCCCGAGGACATGGACAGGTGTGTAAGGTGGCTGAATGCGACCACATGTTTATTGAACCCGTGTCCCTCCTGGTTGGTACTGGCTTCCCGGGAGGTTACACGAGGCTGGCTCCAGGGAGTTGTTAATGCTTCTTTGGATGAGGGACTCTTGCCGGCCGCCTTGAAAGAGGCAGTGGTAAGACCCCTCCTCAAGAAGCCCTCCCTGGACCTGGCTGTTTTAGATAATTATTGTCTTGTCTCCAACCTTTGCTTCTTGGCAATGGTTGTTGGGAGTGTGGTGGCATATCAGCTCCCGCGGCACCTGGAGAAAAATGTCTATCTGGATCTGCGCCAGTCTGGCTTCAGGCCTGGGCACAGCACCAAAACGGCATTGGTTGCATTGGTCGATGATCTCTGGAGGCCCCAGGATAGGGGATGTTCCTCTATCGTGAACCTGTTAGATCTCTCAGCAACTTTTGATACCATCAACCATGGTATCTTGCTGCACTGATTGGAGGGGCTGGGAGTGGGAGGCACCGTGTTATGGTGGTTCTCCTCCTACCTCTCCAATCAGTCGCAGATGGTGTTGGCGGGGGCAAAGGTCGACCAAGGTGGCTCCTGTGTGGAGTGCCACAGGGGTCGGTCCTCTTGTTCAACATCTATATGAAGCCACTGGGGGAGATCATCCGTGTCTTTGGGGTGGAGTTCCATCAATACGCTGATGATACTCACCTGTATATCTCCACCCCAGGCAATCCCAATGATGCTGTGAAAGTGATGTCCCAGTGTCTTGAGGCCATGAGGATCTGGATGGGGAGAAACAGGCTCAGGCTAAACCCTTCCAAGACTGAGTGGCTGTGGATTCCGGCGTCCTGATATAGCCAGTTGGGGCTATACACTGGCCCCGACAGAAAGGGCTGGCAACGTAGGTGTCCTCCTGGATACACGGCTGTCTTTGGAAGAACATATGACAGCCGTGGCCAGGGGGGGGCTTTTTATCAGCTCCGCCTGATCCACCAGTTGTGTCCCTTTCTAGATCAGGACTCCCTATGCACAGTCACTCAAGCCCTTGTCACTTCCCACTTGGACTACTGTAATACTCTGTACATGGGGCTCCCCTTGGTTCACACCCGGAGACTTCAACTGGTCCAGAATGCGGTCGCACGGGGGATTATGGGGGCAAGAAGTCACTCCCATATTTCTCCTCTCCTGTGCAAGCTGCACTGGGTTCCAGTGCATTTCAAGGTATTGGTTACTTTCTTCAAAGCGCTCCATGGCTTAGGACCTAGATATTTACAAGAACACGTATTATCACCCATTACCTCCCACTGTCCAGTGCATTCCCACAGAGAGGGCCTCATCTGGGTGCCGTCGGCCAAACAATGTCGGCTGGTGATACACAGAGGGAGAGCCTTCTCTGTGGCTGCTCCTACCATGTGGAACGAACTCCCTCCGGAGATACGTACTATTCCTGACCTCCGTGCATTCTGCCGTGCCCTCAAAACCTATTTATTTGTTCAGGCCAGGCTGCCCTAGTTTCCTATCTTCCCCTAAATTGGGATTTGGCTTTTATTAATTATATTTCTTGGGGTTTTGATTTTTAAATTTTAAAGTTTCTTAAATTATTTTTGGCCTTATACAATATTTTATTTTATTCTGGTTTTAGTTTTTGTATTTATGTATTTTAATGGCTGTTCACCGCCCCAAGTCCTTCGACAGGAGGGCGGTATATAAATTCAATAAAATTAAATTAAATTAAATTAAATCATGATCAAGGCAGTTTCTTTTCCAAAGCTACGCCTGAAATTGGATTAAAATGGCTGAAAAAGAGTAGCTTCATCTAAATGGGCCTGAAGCTGCTAAGAAACCATTTGGGCTTCTTACTCAGAAAGAAAATGTTAGTAATTACTAGTTTCATCTTCTGGGTGCAGCTGTTGGAAGAAATTGCCAACTCCCATTCTTTCAAACACGATTTGACAGCCTCTGAATTCTGCTCAACATCCCCTTTCTATTACACGATGGAACAAGAGTCATGAATGTAAATGATAAGGCTGCTTTAAAAAGCCAGGGACAAGACAAATTCTCGTGCTACAATGAAGCTATGACACCCTGAAGCTTTTTTGAAACAAGATTTATTGAAAAATATTAAAATCCAAAACACCAGAATACTAACGTTGATGTTAATGGACACTCTGAAGTTTTAAACCAGAATTTTTTCCCCCCAGGAGATATCACCATTGAATCCAAGATGTTCGCATGCAGAGAACATGCTTTACATCTGAATTGCAGCCCTTCCTTAATGTCTCCATTCCGGAAAATAAATATTTAGGCCATTAAATGTTAGTTGTATTTCTGACTTAGGTATGGTTTGCCAGCTTTTTTTCCCTCTTTGTTCTTTATTAATCTTCCTTCTTACATGCAGGCTAGGTTGTACTGTGGTTCCCTGAAAATAAGACGGGGTCTTATATTAGGTTTTGCTCCAAAAGATGCATTAGGTCTTATTTTCAGGGAGATACGGTACTAAATACATCTGTCTGGGTGATGATCTTAGCTGGGACCTATTTTGGGGGTAGGGCTTAAATTACAAGCATTCTGAAAAATCATGCTAGGGCTTATTTTCCGGTTAAATCTTATTTTCATGGAAACAGGGTTTTGATCCCATACACCTGGCCATTGGGATCCCATCCAGCTACAAGTCCATTTGTGAAATGCTTGAAATATCCCTTTAGATCAGGATACCATTGTTTTTTAGTTGCCTTTATTTCATTCATCATTTTCCCTCGCCTAGGGTTCAGATACCCATTAATAAATATGGAGATGAACACTCATAATAGTAGAAAAACATGACATGCATTACTTCAAAGAAGAAATGAAACACAGCAAATGTTATAAATAGTTATAGTGGTATAAATATATACATACTACACCTAGAAAATAGCTGAAATAATGTAACTTTTGACTGTGTGAACTGTATGATGGCTCATTTTATCATGCAGCTCGGTAAATTCAAAGCTCCTACTCTGCTTCGTATAAATCTTTATCTTTGAAAATGGATGCTCTTCCAATAGAAAGCACTTTCAAGTAGGAACATTCGTTTGGAAGACATTCACTCTGGAATGTGTAGAGCAGACAGCACAATTACAGCAGTTCCTTGGCTACACTTTTTCTTGATCTTTTAGAACATTGTCAATCATGTTATCTGCTTTTCTTAAGGCCCTGGTAGAATATGCAGGTAATGCTGCTCTTGGACTCTCCAGGCTGTCCTCGACTTACAACAGCTCAGCTGAGTGACTTTTTCAAAGATATTTTAGAGTTTTTTTAGAATTTAGAATTTTTACCAAGGCATTTGTCTCTGGTGTACATGCTCTATACTTACACACAGGCTATAATTGACAAACTGTGATTATAAACATAGGGCTATAATTGACAAACAGTGATTACAAATATAAGATACATTCAAAATCATAAAGTACATTTATCATGTCATGTACATATTAGGTGCAATCAACAAACCACGATCCTAATCCTAAAGCACATTCATAATCATAAAGTACATTCATCGTGTCATCATGTTATAAAGTACAATCATGTCACAAAACACATTCATCATGCCATATTATGCTTTTTTAAATAGGTTTGGAACACTCTATATTTGAACAGTCATAGAATGCTAATAATCAATCTACAAGTCAAACTAGGATACTAAATGACACAACTATTATAGATTTTAAGATGTAAGCAACAAGTTAATTGTCATGCAAAGAAGAGAATAGGTAATAGGCAATATGTAAAAGGGAAGATGAGAAGAGTAATAATGATATATTTCTACTAGATAATTTAACAGTGTTGTGGAAGTTAGTTGTTTAGCAGATTGAATGCATGGGGGGGAACTGTACTTGTGTCTAGTTGTTTTGGTTTGCAATTCCCTGCAATCTGTGTCCAGAGGGAAGAAGTTGAAACAGACTATGTCCAGGGGATGAGGGGTCAATAATTATTTTCACAGCTCTCTTTCTGGCTCATGCAGTGTACTGTTCTTCAATGTATGTGCTTCAAAGAAGATGAACCATAAAGTGAAACTCAGATCTTGGAAAGTGGGCTCTTTGACATAAAAATCTTTGGTGTCCATTGTGCAGAGAAGCAGCTGTGTTGATTCATTGATTGATTGATGTCTTTTAACCTTGCTTTTTAGCCAAAAGGGCTTCCAGAGAAGCCATGTACTCAGTCTGACAATCCTCTGAGAACCTAGAGCTTCCACATTTCTGATCACCCTAACCATTGGAAGTAGAATGGCCTGAGAGAGAATACCTATTCCAAGTCACCCAATAATCAAGCTAGTGTTATACTCAACTATTCTAGCCCTTATCTGCACAAACTATTCTAGCACCTTATCTGCACAAATCTGTCTGCCTGCTGTATCCCAAATCTTTCTAACACATTAACTGAATACCCAGAAGGAGAAGAAGGGGATTAGGGGAATACTGGTCAAAGAGCTACCTGCATTTATGGACTTGTGTTTTCCTTGTAATGCCTTCCCCAAAGAATCAGCAAGATTTTTGAAAGATAGAGATTGTGGTCTCTCCATCTCTCCCTGTTTCTCCTCTGCCAGTACATTTCTCCTATTGAATGGAGATCTTTATCATGAGTAATTACAAATGGTCCAGGTAATCCTCCACATCACGGTACATTGAGCTCATCTGTGTGAAACTGAGACATCCTTCATTTTCCTCCCTTTATCATAGATGTTGTTAAAACACCTCCTCAGCACACAGTGAATAATTCAGATGTGTTTATTATAACCTCTGACAGAGGACTAGTGATAGCAGAGGTAGAAATGTAATGCCATTTATCTTCTCATGGCATCTTTCATATAGGAGATCATTCTGAACATCAGTGGGAAGGTCAAAATGGCTTCAGGTAGTCTTTTTCCCCAGATGAAACCCCCCCATTGTAAGTAGCCTATGGCTTTCATTATCCACAGAAAATTGAGCACTGAGATATAGGTTAAATGATCTCTATGTAGCTGGAAGAAATTGAAGAGTTTTCAGTGCCCTTTTTAAATACACAGGACCCTCCTATTCTCAAGGGCATGAAGAAAACAGCTAGATATTAGTTGATTTAAAAGAAGAGGAAATGTCTTGGCATCTCAAACCTGGAATGCTGACACATACATACATGAATTTTCATGAATGAAGGTATAAGGAAAGAGGATGTCTTTCTACTTTTGACCATAGATTAACCTATAGATTGACCTATCACCAGATCAAGAAAAAGGATGTCTGGTGACCATATAAGGAAGAGTTGCCAGGTCTTAAGGTTGGCACAATAGGATTGGGGGCTGGCTGTAGAAAAATGTATAAAAATGGACCAGCTAAATGCAAGGTGTGCCACTTTCTCTGAACTCTGCCAGTAGAGGAACGCTGGTCATTCACTTTTTGCTTGGCCAATGCAATAAAGTGCCTTTTTAATTCCTCCAAGTGTCTTATTGGACTCACAATGCTTGGGTAATCCTGAGGTGGATCCCTAGATGCTCTAAGGAACAACAAAGGCTAATATACAAGTCCCAGGATAATGTTACAGGATTCAATCTGGGTCAGTCACTGGGGCCAGAGGTTTAGTCTTCTGAGTTTTTGGTTTCATGCTGGAGCCCATCCTCAGGAAACCTCTCTCCACCAGAATGTGTGTTAGAGAGAAGTTCCATGAGGATGGGCTCTGGCACCAGTATGAAAGCTCAGAAGACCAAACCTCTGGTGCCAGTGGCTGATTAGATCCAGATTGGATCCTGCAACACAATATAGGAGCTTTGATTGCTGGGAAATACAGTGAATAGAAATCCCATATGTATAGGGTTTCATGCTTCTTTGCCATAAACACACTTGGCTAGGGGAGATCTACAGCCTGGGTGACAGCTTGACAGTTCTTTGGAACTAGCCTATTATATGTGTTGTTCCATTAAAAAAAAAGGAGGAGGTTTATAGCACATCCCAGAAGTGAGCCTGCTGGGATCCCGAAACATTGCCAGCTTTCTTAGGATGCTGCCCAGGGAAATCAGATCTGTATCATTCTTTAATTCCCAGCAGTATTGTGCAGTATTACCTGTAATCAGAAAAGGCTACCTATTGTTTCATACTCTCACCCCAAGGAATCTGCAGACTAGGTATGCCTATGGAGATTCTCAATCCAGGTCATGGCTGTCCCAAAGGTGCTTTTTCCAAAAGGAAACTGGACTTTCTTGGAAAGTCCAACTGGACTGGACTGGACTGAGAAGATCCAGCTGCCTTTTGGAGAAAGCACTTCTGAGACATTCAGACTCAATAGGTTACATGTAATGGATTTCTAGCATTCCATCTTATTCTGTTTTATAAACAATAAATAGCACTTTTTGGAACCCAAGAAACAACTTTATCTATTGAGCCTTCAAAGGGCCAATGGGACAGCTTGCACTTTTTATCCTAGAAAGACTTTCCCAGCCAGTGGAAAAATAAGAAATTGTGCAATTCCATTTGGGGTGAAATCCTTTGACTGATCATTCCCAGGGAGGGTTAATTTGCAGCAGGGATTGTCAGTTGCTTAGAAACCTGTTTCTGATAATGAATGTATTAATGCCTTTCTCCTGTTTGCTCTTCTGAACTTTAGTAAGGCTAGTTTGTCTGTCATCTCTCTTAATTAACAAGTCCCTACCAAAAATAAATGTACGAGCACAGTAAAGGGCAGAGGCCGCTTATCTGCCTTCTTCATGTACCTCTTCATTCAAGAGCTGCTGCCTCAGTTTTATTTTACCCCTTCAGCCACACGCTCCTTCTATCTCCAAGAGGAAAAATCTTTTTAAGGATGGTCAGAAAACTTTTGTCATATCCCTAGAGCAGTGATGACGAACCTTTTAGAGACTGAGTGCCCAAATTGTGACCCAAAAGCCACTTATTTATCGCCAAGTGCCAACACGGCAATACATGCCCCCAGTGGCTATCAGTGGCCCCCTGCAGCAATTGATGCCCCCCGCGGCCCTCCACCCCACCTGCGGCCAATCCAAGCTCACCACGAGCCTTCCAGAGGCCTGCCCCAGCTTCCGCGGCCCGCTGTAAGCTATATACTTATTCTACTTTCTTTTTCCTTTCTTTATCCTCTATCCTTTCTCCATTCCTCCATCTACCATTCTGGTACTGTAATAGGATAGTAAGAGAAGGGAGAAAAAAAAGAGAAAGGAAAGGAGAAAAGAAAGAAAGAGAAAATGGTGGAAGAGAGTCTTTTTATTCAGCCCTCACCTTCTAATATTTCTGGTTAAAAGCAAAAGTGGTGAAAGAAAATAAAGCCCCAAGAAAATAAAGCCCCCACCCCAGACTTTTTGAGCAAGTGCCAGACTGAATTTCAGCTTCAAAGATAATTTATTATGCCTTCCTATATCTCTGTTCAAGGATCATCCTCACAACAAAACTAGTCCAGTTGTTTTCTCGATGCAGCAGAAAAGTAGTTTATTGCTTCTAATGACTTAATCTTACTCTTCTCGGGAAGCAAGCAGGGGTAACAAGGTTTGTTTCAGAGACTCAGCATATGTTTTGAAAGCAAAGAGGCCTGTCTTGCTCCTTCATTAAAGACGTGGTGTACATTTTCTATTCATACCAGGAGGGAAACATCTCCGTGGTTCCCTCTTTTATAAATAGGATTAATTAATGGTTCAGTGTGTCCCTAGCGGCTTATAGGAGTTTTAAAATAAAACACTAAATCGAGGGACACAGCAGGAGATTATGCCGACAAACATGGAAAAATCAAAGCAAGCAAGAGAGAATGGTCTCAGCCCATTCAGTGACAATTAAAGCTGGCTAGATAACAGATGGGTTTCTGGGGGTGGGGGAATTATCACTGCATACACTAATCTATTGAGCTGCTGATGTGAGCTTCATCGGTTAAAGTATAACCCTTGATTGTGTTGATCATGTCAAGCTTCAGATTGTGCTTAGAAAAATGGGAATCCCACAACATCTCAAGAAATGCATGAGAAACTTATACACGTGTCTGGAAGCCACAGTCATAGTGAAAAGGCTGCTGGCAGGTTGCTAAAGAAGTGAGACAAGTCTGTATATTCTCCCTTTATTTATTCAACTTTTATGCACAATATGTATTCAGGAAATGGGACTGGAAGATGAGAGTGGTTTTAAAATTGGAGGGAAAATACCAGTCATTTGTGCTATGATGATAACATTGACCCAGGTAGTTAAAAAATGCAAAGGATCTACTAAGATCACCATAAAAAGAAATTGGGACTAAAATTAAATACAGTGCAATCCATTCAATCATGCCTAATTCCCAGCAATTCTTTGGACCGACTCTTTTCACATTTTCCAATCTTGTGTGACTTCTTCCAGCTGTTTTATGGTCTGCCTGGTGTCTCGCCACTATGGCTGTTCTGCTGCTTCATTTCCTTTTATCATGGATCATCCAAAATAATGATAGCAGGTAGAACGAGCAGGCTTCAAATTGACAAGGAATCAGGAGGTCGTAGTGTCCCAACAACACCACTAAAGGTTGCAGCAATCATGTCTGTATTCACTGAAAGCACCTCTGCTGATGCTTCAGAACATGCCTCTCCATCTGTTCCAATGATTACAACTTCCACTGGTAAGTTACCAACCACTTCAGAATCTGGAACAGATGATGATGGTGACGAGGTTTCTGTGGTGGCAGAATCAGAAGGAATTTCTTCAGAGGTAGGTCTAGACATTGATAGCCAGCAAGAGGAAAAAATCATCTCAAGCTCCTGATGAATCTGATCCTCCTTCTAGTTAATTTTATCTGTCCCTTGAGATTTCAGTCACCATTTTGAAATTGCTTTCGGAACTGTATATTTTATAATATTATAGTTGCAATTACCCCATCAAATCTTTGTGGTAAAGTACTTTTTTTAATTGCTCGCCCGACTGACTGCTTTTTATTATCTTTGCTTCCGTCCTGGTGTTTGTTTCATCTTTTCACGGTCCCTTCCTTGATGGCATTTATTGCCTTCTCTCCCACTTGGAGAAAAAGAAAAAACTCTGTCCCGTCTGTGATGACCACCACCTGACACACGTTTCTGGTTAGTTTCTCTCTTCCACCACCCCTCCAGGATGGCTTCGGACCTCCCAGAGTCCCCAATGCAGGAGACAAGAAGAACTTTAGCAGCTGGAGCTGCAGCTGCCTCATCTTCCCTCAGCAGAAACCGGAACCGGAAATCTTCTATGGAGTTTCTCAATCATCCAAGTCAAGGTTGTCCTAAAGATGCTTTTCCAAAAAGCAACTGGACACTCTTGATTTTTTTTTCCTTTGAAAATGTTTCACTTCTCATCCAAGAAGCTTCTTCAGTGAGAAGCAAAATGTTTTCAAT
>JANHFO010002352.1:0-10759 GCA_032468095.1 Pareas carinatus | reverse complement strand
GTGGGGTGGGCGATCTACCATGTTTCCCGGAAAATAAGGCATCCCCCGAAAATAATATTTTTGGGGACGTCTTATTTTGGGGGGATGCCTTA
Organism: Pareas carinatus; assembly: GCA_032468095.1. NCBI lineage: Eukaryota > Metazoa > Chordata > Lepidosauria > Squamata > Pareidae > Pareas > Pareas carinatus. The sequence goes on along the minus strand of JANHFO010002352.1, from coordinate 10,667 downwards.
TATTCCTCCGAGAGGCAAAAATATAGGTAGGTCTTATTTTCGGAGGATGTCTTATTTTGGGGAAACACGGTATTATTTATTAATACCGCTTTGTATACAAATGACTTGGTGACTTAGCTTGAATACAGCAAAATGATAATTTAAGTAACTATGCCTAATACTAATGTATTACTAATGTATTACATGATACTAATTAAATGCCAATTAACAAAAGAAAGTGAAATAATAAAAGAAATTACAATGGCAAGATCATGAATAAGTTTTCCAGAATAATTCTGTTTTTAATAGCCTTCAAAAAGTCCATACGAAAGAGTGTCAGGCTAATCTCCAGTGGGAAATTATTCCATGCTGCACCATGGACTCGTCTTACCCTGTGGAAGTATGGAATCATAAGTGACTGTTCACTGAAGATATGGCAGGTTGGACTGATGCAATTGTGTAAAGGCAATCCTGTAGATACCCATGAAGGACTTTATAAGTTAATGCAAAAACCTTAAATTATATTCACAAACCTATCAATAACCACTGTACAGCCCACAGAATTGATGTTATATCTTCTCAGCAAATATTCTTCAAAGGTAACCCTATTCAAAATACATTTCAGTAATCCAATTGGATGGTGATGGCACACGAATCATTGTAATTAGGTCCTCCCACATCAAATACAGCTATACTCACTCAGCAACTAAATATGAATAATTTTTATTGCCAGTTTATGAAGAAGAGATTGGACAACTGTTTAGGATTATTTGAAGTTACAACAGTGCTGAAAAAATTATACCCAGTCCTCAAACTTAACAGTTGCAGCATCCCTGTGGTCATGTAATTGAGATTTAGGCACTTTATAGTTAACAGGGATTTATGTCACATGATCCCCATTTGTGTGTTTCACGGCCAGCTTCTGATAAGCAGAGTCAGTAGAGAAGCTGGTCACAAGTTGCAATCATATGATGTCTTGCTTAATGATTGTTTTCTGCAGCTGGAGTTGTTTGTCCTAATAGACTCCCAGATTACAAGCCTGCTATTTTAAAAAACATGCCTGCGCCTTTAGCACTGGAATTAATAGAAAATCCTGGGGTATAAATACGAACTCCATCTTACTAGTGTTTAACTTGATCTCTATCTCCCATTCAGTCACTTACAGATTCCAAGCAATAGAACTGGACATTCACAGCATCTCTTACAGGCTGAACTGGTGTAAAGTTGGATGTCATCAGCATATTGATACCTCAAATTATCTTATTACCTCACCCAGTGTGTTCAAATGGATATGAAATTGAAAGTCCAAGCTAAAGAGTAATTATGTGCCTCTTGATATGTAGTATAGGTTCTTTTGGTACTATACTGGTCTCAGTGAGATCCATTGTGATACATTATGTTAAAATAGGCCCTCTCATGTTTTATTTAGCAGCATTGACTCTTAATATGTAGCTTTGCTAATCTCTTATTCAGTAGTAAATGTTCTTTGTAGTTGTTTTCTCCAAGCATCCCACTCCTCCAAATACTCTTTTTGAGAGCAGTGTTTTATGCAATTATATATTATAAAATATTTACTAGGTTAATGCAAAGACCACTCAGATGACATTCCCCTTCTACATTTTTTCTTTTGAAACTTAGAACCTTGTATTTTGGCAAGGTGAATACAGTTTCATTATGTATGCTGTCCCATCCTTGCCATTTTTAAAAGACCTTTTAAGTCATATTTTATATAAAAATAATATTAAATTAGTTAATTTTATTAGATTTTTTTTTGCTTCTGAAACATTTTTCTTACCATGAACTCTGTTGTTGAGTGAAAGAAAGGGTTTATATTGATTTTAGAAGAGCCTCTAAATAGACTGAATGAGAGAAAATACAGAAAGGTGTATTATTGTATTGATTTTTAGGGTAGGTGTGTGTCATCACACTAAAAAGTATGAATATAGCAGCCTCAAGGGATGAAGGCATTAATAACTGATGAATATTTTGTAATAGATTGACTGAATTCAATTTTTAGAAAATAATTTATTGGAACAATTGGGAAATACAAAAGGCAGATTCAAAAGCAAAGATATCTGACTTTGTTTAATAATCACAAGAAAAAGTAATAAGCATTTTAAATTATAAACTTACTGTCACACAATTAAATGATTATCATTTCATTTATTCATTGTGCTTTTTAATGGACTGATCCCATAGTGCATTGAATGGATTAAGACAAACATTTAATTCCCTATTACAATTTGAAATGGCAAATGAACAGAATAATTTAAATGATTATGCTTTATCAAGGGTATTATTTGGAATGTGAAGCAGAATGTCTACATAATCTCTAATCCTTTGAATTCCTATAAAAGGTATGTTTATCAGTTCTCAAACTTTGAGTTAAAAAAAAGTAATCAGCATTACTGCTTCAATGAGTTTTAGTTCTGTCCTCTGTTAATGAAGGAACACGCTGAAAAGTATGTTGTAAGGAATTGCTGTGTTCCTTAAAAGTGATCATTGCTTAACATTAGAGGAATTCTAAAAGTTTATATTACCTGGAATTGCTAAAATCTTTAGATGTATAAATTATTCCATTGTTAAACATTTATATAAAAAGCTACGAATATGCACAACTGTTGTAGTTTTTTGTAAGTCTCTGTACAATTTTGAGTGGACATGTTTTGCAAGACCAGCAAGAAGAAAGGAATATGTTTCTGTCAATGACTACTTATTTTAAGATATGCCACTAAATACTATTTGGCCAACCCTTATGAACATTAGGATACAGGGCTAGATGGACCTACTGTCTCCCAGACCCCATATTCTTATTTTCATAAACCTGCTTCTTTTAAAATTTTCAGACTTTCAAAAATACTTTTAAAGCCTAGGAAGTCTCAGTCATGGCTATATAACTAAAATCTACACAGTAATAAGATGAAAAATCTCTTCTGGGGTACATTGTGATATGAATACTAGAATGAGAGCTAAATCCGTATAGGAGTGCTAATAATGATTCAGAATATGTTCAAATGGGTAAGAAAATTAGGAATCTGAATCCAAATATGTGTGAAGATGGAGTAAATGGATTTATAGATGAGTAAAAATCACAACCTACATTGTGACTAATGATATGCTTATACGGGCAGTATACTCTCAAATTATATGTTCAAGTTTTGACTAGAATTTTGCATTTGCTTGGAACTAAACAGCCTACTGAGAACATTTCATGAGAATTTGTATTTGGTCTATGTTGCAGTGGAACAAAAATTCAAATTCAAATTCCAAGTATTAAGATCACTTCACAGGTTCACCAGGGAGGCCACACTTAACAAACATCTAGGGTATAGGATTTAGGAATTGAAACATTTGCATCTCAACAACTTTCTGCCTACTCACCTAACAAGCCTATCCAGATTTGATGAGAAGTGAAACTTCCCTGAAGGACATATATGGGATCCTTCTAACAACTTGGTCAGACTCAAGAAGCTACTTCGATAAGTAGCAAAATGTTTTGAATCAACAATAAAAGTCCAATTGCCATGACTGAACTTCCAGACTGCTGATCTCCATGTTATGAGCACTTGAAGTAAAAAATATTTTACAAAAGATAATTAATGAACCTTTCTTTATTCTAAAGGGTGAAGATGTCAACCGAACATTGGAAGGTGGGAGAAAACCTCTTCACTATGCAGCAGACTGTGGACAGCTTGAGATTCTGGAGTTTCTTCTTCTAAAAGGAGCTGATATTAATGTATGTGGAATAAAATCAATAAGGCACAGATAAAATTCTCTATTAGTTTAAGTCAGATAACTTTTAAATTCATGAAGCATGATGCGTATACAGTTGCCTTTGACATAAGTGTTATTTTTGATGTAGAATATAACATTTTTGATTTATTGGAGGATATTTAAAAAATTGGACATACATATATTCCTTGATCAATCCATTGATCAATCACAGTCTGTCTTCATTAGCTTCCAGTTACAAAGAACTAACAGATTAATCTGAGTGGTTAAAGCACTTCACTACTTCAACAGTACATTTGAAGTGGATTCAGTTTTTTATAACCATCCAACTTTTGTTTTCCTTTTCTTGGAAAATATCACTTGCAGGATATTTGTGTTCTATATGATTAAAGATTATCGTTTTGTCATGTTTTTTGCATTCCATCTTCTCAAAGCTTGAGTTTGAAACAAGAAAACAGTTGTCCTCTTCATGATGAAGCCAAACGATTTTGCTCAAGCCAATCTTAAAACACATTGAAGACATTCTGTAGGATGGATATTTGTGGCAAGAAGAACCCTTGCTTGTCAATTCTCCTCTAGCAATATCCTGATCCAAATTTTAAGTAAATATAAATAAAGATATTTTTCTGTAAGTAAAAAACAGTTCTGCTTGCTGCTTCACAGTCACTGTTGACTTACCTTTTAGCAAAATGCATCCTGACAATGTGATATCTGCATCATTCTGTGTGAGGGAAACTGCAACTTTGTTCCTCTTGTGTCATTTTAGGAGACACACATATCAATTTGAGTTGCTTTTTTACAGCTTTATTTTTCCCCTTTTTATAGGCTCCAGATAAACACAGTATCACTCCACTTCTTTCAGCAGTTTATGAAGATCATATGTCCTGTGTGAAATTACTTCTATCAAAGGTGAGAATGTGTGATAGTATCACTCTGACAATTGTCACAACTTAGTAAATTTCTTTTTTCAAGATGTTTATGTCAGAAATTTTAAGGATGTCTAATATAGAGTAAGGGTCGTGGTGGCTCAGCGACTAAGACGCTGACCTTGTCGATCAGAAGGTCGGCAATTCGAATCCCTAGCACCATGTAACTGAGTGAGCTCCCATTACTCGCCCCAGCTTCTGCCAACCTAACACTTCCAAAGCATGTAAAAATGCAAGTAGAAAAATAGGGACCACTTTGGTGGGAAGGTAACAGCGCTCTGTGTGCCTTAGGAGTTTAGTCATGCAGGCCACATGACCAGAGGAATGTCTTCAAACAGCGCTGGCTCTTTGGCTTAGAAACGGAGATGAGCACTGCCCCTAGAGTTGGACCGGCTAGCATGCATGTGCGAGGGGAACCTTTACCTTTAATATGGAATAGACAGCAGTCACTTTTTTAAGGGCCATCAAGTCTTGTCTTTTCAGTGTTTTTTGAACTGTAGGGGGTTGTGAAGTAGGCTGTGGTGTACCTTCTCAAGTCATCACTGGGTTAATTGGTCCTTTGTTGGACAGGAATACTTGAGTATTCCAGTCCAACCTCCCCATTTTAGGCAAGTTGGTAAAGTGGGTGATCCAGTCTGTCTCCAGCTCCATAGGGCTCTGCAGGAAATGGAGGTTTTGGATCCTTTTCACTCTAAATTTAGGCCAGTGTTTGGTACAAAGACATCATTAGTGATTCTTGCTTAGTTCTTGTGATAGAAGCCATAATAGAAGTGGTATGTCCATCTTAGTACTTCTTGATCTTTCAATGACTTTTGATATTATCAGCATGGTACATTTTTAGAACAGCTTAAGAGGGCGGACATGGGAGACACCATTTTGTGGTAATCATCGTTCTTTCTCTATGGCCAGTTTCAATTGGTGTTGAGAAGATGAGAGAGATCATGCCCATAATAGTCCCTTACTTGTGCGGTGACATAGTATTCTCTTCACTTCTTAACCTCTGTATGAACTCATTGTTAAGACATAGATCATAAATCATAAGATACAACAAGAGATAAATCATAAAGGTACCAATAGGAGACGGTGGTAGGGAAGATGAGAAGGATAATAACAATACAGCCCTACTACATAGGTAAATATCTTTAGGCATAGACAGTGCTGTGGGAATTATATGTTCAGCAGAGTGATGACATCGAGGGGGGGGAACTGTCCGTGTCTAGTTGTTTTGGCATACAATGCCCTGCAGCAGCATCCTGAGGGGAGAAGTTTAAAGAGTTTATGTCCAGGATGTGAGGGGTCTGAAGTTATTTTCTCAGCCCTCTTTCTGGCTTGTGCAGTGTACAAGTTCTCAATGGAAGGCAGACTGGTTCCTGTTGTTTTTTCTGCAGTCCTAACTACTCATTGAACTCTGTACCTGTCTTGTTTAGTTGTTGTGCCAAATCAGATAGTTATAGAAGTGCAAATGGCAGACTCAATAATTCCTCTATAGATCAGCAACTCCTTGGACAATCTGAGCTTTCTGAGTTATCATAGGAAGAACATTCTTTGTTGTTTTGCCTTTTTCATGATCATTCTAATATTGAGTGTCCATTTCAAGTCCTGGGAAATTACAGAATCCAGAAACTTGAAGGTCTCTATTGCTGATACTGGGTTGTCTAATATTGTAAGAGGTGGTAGAATAGGAGGGCTTCTACAATTTGAATTGTAGTCAACTCCAGATTGTTCTGGCTGCACCACAGGGCTAGTTGTTCAACCTCTCATCAGTATGCAGACTCATCATCATCGTCTTGAATGAGACAAATGACTGTTGTATCATAAAGCAGTGTTAAGCAGTATATAAGTCTAAATAATAATAATAATAATCTGCAAACTTCAGTATTTAACAGAGGGATCCTTGAGATGAAGTCATTGGTATAGAGACAAGAGAGTAATGGAAAGAATACACTGCCCTAGGGTACTCCTTTATGGGTTGAATGGGTATTCAATGTAGTTTTACCCAGCTTCATCTGCTACTTTCTATCTGTTATTCTCCCAGGACTTGGGGACATTTTTTTAATGAATAGGTAGTAACTGGTGTTCTGTTCTTTCCAGTTTTTTAAAATTTGTATTTCTAAGCCATCTAGAATCATCAAAGAATCAGGCAGCCGGCAATTTGATAGATAGATACTGTTTACACTGTAGAATCAAGAGCTGGTATCTTCTTTCATGAATGATATGGTGGTTTTGTTTGGTAATTCATATTGAAACATGTGAATAGGCACACTATTACAATAAAGACCCCATTGGTGATATGAAGCAATGATTTTTTACCTTTGTTCAGCAGCATTTGGATAACTTCTGGAAACCAGCCTGATTAAACAGATGATCACTTGAAGAACCAAGTATATAACAAGGAAATTTGTTTTTCCTAAAGTGACACATCTTATCTTTTTACAGGGTGCTGATAAGACTGTGAAAGGGCCAGATGGACTTACTGCCTTTGAAGCCACTGACAATCAGGCAATCAAAGCTCTTCTTCAGTGACGATGGACTGAGATCTAATGTCTCTCCTGTGGCCTCACACTGCTGCCTGTCTATCACTCTTTGTATCTTCCAGCTTCTTCAGCTAAATATTGGAGAGGGAGGGGAAAAAGCCCACAGTAAATCAGTCTAGTTAGATATCTCTATCAAAAAGAGAACACGTTTGGAGAGTAGAAATACATATAATTGGTGTCTCCTTAGGACTTTTTATCCTGAATAATTTTCCCCATTTCTAGCAAGATTGAACTTATGCTGTGGAAGGGGAGAATAATGTGGTCTGTAATGTAGCTTGTAAATGACTTGCTGAACGTTTGTAAAATGGAAACTTTGTTCTTTATTTTCTAACATACAAAAGCAATTAGCAGCCCAGCACTGATACAATGACACTTACCAAGCAAGGCAATGGGATAGCATCTCTGTAGTTTTCTCCCTGTGCCTTAAATAGGCTATATAATGCTGAAGGATTTTGCTGATAATGCCCCAGTATTTATTAATTTAATGCCATTAATAACAAGGAATAAATAACACAAGCAGGGCTAAATCTCCAGCAGAGGTGCTGAAGGAATTATTAGAATCATGAATTTTCTACCTTCCAAGATGCAAACCAATTACTTCTGGAATAGAGCTTTTTAAAAACTTCCAATCAGAATGCCCTTCCCCAGCACATTGTAAAATACACTGGAACAAAAAGTGACTGTTCCAGATCTGTTGGTGCTAGAAGATGGTAGCTTTGCCTTCGTGATGTAGATTCAAAATACCCTAATAAAATGACTCAGATTAGCTTTGCTTTAAGGAAGGCAGTAGCTTCTATTCTCTTAGCATCATCCTTGCCACATTAATCTTGTTAAATGCATGTATCTTTGAAAGGGGATTTGATTTTCTATTAAGCCATTGCATCTGACAATAATCAAAATTACATACAATAGATAAAATGGTCATGAACAATGATAGGTTGCATTTACTACCCAGTAACAGATTATGGTTTATACAAGTAATTTCACAGTCTTCAATGTAATGCTTTAAAAATATTCACAGGTAAGGATTTGTAGTATGCTACTATCTTGATAGTATGCTACTATCTTGATTGTATGCTAGGTCAAATAGTATTTGAATATTCTTATTAAAAAAAGTCAATACATTAAAAGTATTAAAAACTTCCCAGTATGATTTTTATTGGCTTTGAACAAGGTGTGCAGTGCAATGTTGACTGAAATCTAGGAGGTTCTGGTGTCTAGCACATTTCATATAATGAATGTAGCTTTTGAGTTTAAAAACTTTTAACATTTTCTATCGTACCATCCTCTATCCAGAAAAAAGAAATTGGGAAAATGGTCTCGTTAGGCAATGTTAACATTGCATCTTAAAATTGTATCTTATTTGTCCCTTATCACAGATGTCACCTGTTGTATTCAGATCAGTTATTTGGCATCCATGGGGGAATAAATTTTATTCTCCAAAGATGGTTTTAAAAGTAGATCTATGTAATATATTTTTGTATTGGTACCGAAATGTGATATAAAATTAATAAACTTTGCATGCACTGTCTGCATAATCACATATTCACCTTTTGTGCTATGGTAAACTGAAAGATATTAATAAAATAAATTGAATTTCAGATTAATTTTAAAATGAAACATATTTTGTAATAATTGGCATAACCTAGTTGACATTTGCCCTGAAGGGATATGAAATGTTACTATTCTATTCTAGTAAAGCATAAATTATGATTAACCATTTGGTCAAATGTCTCTCTCCCCCCACTTTTCCCTCCACAACTCTTTCTGATCATTTTTTCCCTGCACATCTACAGGTAGATTCCAATGAACAGCTCTTAACAACTGTCTTATTTGTTTAGGGTTCTTAAATATATATTTGCCCTTTTGTCTGCTATTCAGTTAAGAAATTAAGCTAACTCTGGATTTTTTTCTCTTTTATTTGTACTAAGATGTGATTTATATCCTAAAGGTTTTCCAGTATCTGATGATATTAGCTCTTGGTAAACACTCTGGAACTATCCCAATGCAACCCCCATTTGAGGGAATGAATCATCAGTACTAGTTGGCAATCTAGAAATCCAGTCCAACATCAGTCGCCTTCCTTTCTGATTTCTGTTTAAGATGACTTGCCATTTTTAAACTTTCTGCTCCTTTTTGTTATAGGCATTGCTTTCATTACTTGGTTTTTGTTCTTCAGTACAGTACTAAGTAGATGAATTGGTGAATAGAAGAAGCTGGTAAGAATAGAATGTCCTAGTTGAGCAATTCCAGTGTTGCATGAAGAATATTCAACTGAACAGTCTTATATTTTATAAATGGGAAAACAATCATCTTTCTACCCCAGTCATAGGGGGAAAATAGTGCTTTGTGCATTTTGATATTTGACTTTTTTCCACAATGTAACTATTTCAACACAGTTTGGTTTATCATCCTGGTTCATAGACATCAGACTGCTAAATGATACAGTGTTTGTGTTGCAGGAATGAATGGAATAAACTTGAATTGTGTTATAGAAAAATCTGAAGTTTTATTTATCACTCTTCCCTTTTCTGCATTACTTACTCTCTAGTATTGTCTTCCACGTGTAATATTAGTCCTCTGTAAAATTTTACAAAGCAACTTGCAAACCCTGCATGGAACTACAATTGTTCAACTATACCTAAATTGTTAAACTATAGTTCTCAAGTTTTTGGAAAGTTCATCTTTATTAAGAAACCTGTAAGATAGTGTTAAAAATTGAGACTATTTCAGCTTCTGAGGATTATACCTAATCATGCTAAACAATAGACGAATAGATGAAAGAAGCAAAATACTAGCCAATTCCATGTCACAAATTTCTAAGAGGCATCCATTGATTTCTCCATTAATCTAGCTCAGGGGTCCCCAGACTCTTCAGCTCATCAGCCTTTTATGAAATTTCAAGATGGTTCATCAACTTCCAAATATTTATTACATGAAAACCATTTAATAAGTACTACTTTAATTAATACAGGTAGTTCACAACTTATGGCCATAATTGGGACCAGAATGTCCATTGCTAAGAAAGGCAGTTAAATGTGTGTTGCCCAATTTTATGACCTTTTTTGTCATGGTTGTTAAATGAATCTTGGTCGTTAAGTGAATTTGACTTCCCCTATTGACTACTTGTCAGACGCTGGCTGGAAAGCTCACAAACAGTGACCATGTGACCCCAGTCATGTAATTACATGCTGGTTGCCAAGTGTCCAAATTTCGATCACCTGACTGAGGATGCTGCAATGGTCATGTGAAGATCAGTTCCCTTTTTTCAGAGCCATTGTACCTTTGAACAGTTGCCAAATGAATGATTGCAAGTTCAGGATTACCTGAACAACCATGAACAACAACAATAACATCAAAATAGATAATTAAAACATGAAAAAAGATTTAACATACTTTTTCACTGAAATGGTTAATGTTAATTGGAAAGGTGCATCTGATGAGCATCAACAAAGGCACTGACATTTGGATGGAGATTGGGGAGTTTATTTATTTT